>OY855908.1:8777015-8832015 GCA_963693305.1 Meandrina meandrites | reverse complement strand
AACTTATCAGCTGAGCTCTTCTTTCCATAGTCTGGATCGTGTGGGTTATTGATCTCGATTAGAGGAACTCCAGACTGGGGAATGAGACTTAAAAAATCAGCTGGGGCCAGTGAAAATCCAGAGTCGAAGTCCTCGCCGACGTAAACAAGTGGACGAGAATTGATAACAGCTTCCACCTCTGTTAGAAAGGTTTCAAGCTGGTCCTCAGTCAGACAAATCTTGCCAATCGATTTCTTGAGAGCTCTCTTAACGGTGCCGACCAGTCTTTCATAAAATCCCCCCATCCATGGGGCCAGTTCCACTATAAAGTTCCATTTAATTCCTTGGTTGGCCGTGTAACTTTGCAATTCATGGTTTGAAACTGTTTCTTTCCAGGCTTTATCAATGGCAGTTTTTGCAAGCTTAAACTGTGGGGCATTATCAAGTATAAGCTGTGCAGGTTTACCTCTCCTTGCTATAAATCGTCTGAGTGCAAGCAGAAACTGCTCGGCAGTCAAGTCCTTAACCAGTTCCAAGTGGATGGCTCTGACAGTAACACAGGTGAAGAGACATACCCAAACCTTTTTCTTTGAACTTCCAGCTTGGATGTAAAGGGGTCCAAAATAATCCAATCCAGTGTAGGCAAAGGGAGCAGATTTTGCAACTTTCTTCCTGGGCCACGGAGACATTGACGGAAGTTTGAAGGGTCCACCTTGAAATCTTTTACAGACACCACAGCCATGTATTGCTTTCTTTACTTCAGCTCTTCCCTGAGGAATCCAATACTGATTTCGGAGTTGTGCTAGCGTATGGGAAACACCAGAATGAAAGAGTTTCTGGTGGTATTCTTTGATGAGTAGTGAAGTGAAATGGCTCCTTTTGGGAAGAAGTATTGGATAAATTGCCTCAAGAGGTAGTTCAGCGTGAATCATTCTTCCATGGCAACGAAGAAGTCCATCGTCATGAAGTTGAATCCCAATTTGATTTTTGTAATCCTTTTTGTTCAAATTTTCACTAGTGGAGTTAAATGCTCCTGGGAAATTGGTCTTCTGGATGAACTTGATCCATAGAATCTTTGCTTCCTTAATTTCAATAGCCTTTAGCTCTCCAGTTTGGGCTGTCTGTTTTCTAGCTTTCTGAACAAATCTTAACAACCACGCTGTAATTCGTAGAAGTCGAAGAAGGGAAGAATATCTCCCTTCATCTATTCCAAAGGGTGCGGCAGGCGGTGTGGGTTTGGTTTGGTTTTCTTCAGCCAAGGTGGAGGTTTCATAGAAGGTTTTCGGGCCTTTTGTTTCACTTTCAATCTTCTCTAATGTCTCTTTAGTAATTTCCGGGACATCCCAAGTTGGCCACGTTTTTTCATTGTCCTGAAGCCATTTTGGACCATGCCACCAAAGTTCACATTTGCTCAGGTCTTGTGCTGAGACTCCTCTCGTTGCTAAATCTGCTGGACTTTGACTGCTGACAACATAACGAAAACTTATGTCCTTTGTTTCAGTGATCTCTTGGACTCGATTCTGAACGAAAGTTGTTAGTGGCTTCTTGCTCATGATCCAGTGAAGAACACATTGATTATCTGTCCAAAGGACCTTCTTTTCCACAGGGAGTTGAAGTTGCTCTCGAACAAAGTTAAGCATTCTGACACCAATAAGTACTGCTAAAAGTTCCAGTCGAGGTGTGCCTAGTTTCTTTATGGGAGCTACTCTTGATTTGGAGAAGAGCAAATTAACACCAGCATCAGAGCTCAAGTAGATAACAGAGGCATATGCCTTGGTTGAAGCATCGCAAAAGCACAGCAACTGACAGTTGGAGCTACCAATGAATCTTGGGATGGTTACCATGGAGATCAACTCAATCTCTTTTTGAATTTTCATCCATTTGTGAAGCATCTCTTCATCCAGTTTCTCATCCCATTCTTTCTTTGAGGCCCACAGATCTTGAAGGAAGAGTTTTCCTTTGAGAGTTGCAGGAGTAAAGAATCCCACCGGGTCAAAAACTGTAGCAATGTTTTTTAGCACTTCTCTTTTAGTGGAACACTCTGCTGGTTTTGAACCTTTGACTATCAACTGATCTTTAACAGTGTTCCAGAGTATTCCAAGTACTTTAGTTATGGTTTCCTTTACTCTGTCCTGCTCTGAAATTGAACTCAGGAATTCCTTTGAGTTTGAACTCCATTCTCGCAGATTCATGGATGATTCTTGAAATACTTCCTTTGATTATGAATAGAACTCTCTTGCTTCTTCACTTGAATTTACTCCGGTCAAAAGATTGTCCACATACATGTGTTTCATAATCTTCTCTGCAGTGGGAGTTCCAACTTGTTCTAAGTGATGGAGAATGGTGGCTCCAAGCAGAAAAGGACTTGAGATGACTCCAAATGGGACCCTGGTAAAGCGATAAATTTGCAGATTGTCCTTGGTCGGTGGCTTAGTGGGGTCCTTAAGCCACAGGAATCTAGTAACATCTCGATCTGCAGGTTGGAGGCCGACTTGCAGAAACGCCTTCTCAATATCTGCTGTCAGAGCTACTTTGTGAGTCCTGAAACGAAGTAAAAGGCCACAGAGATCTTCTAAGATGACAGGACCACGGTACAAACACTCGTTAAGACTTTTGCATCCTTTTTTGGCTTTCGCTGATGCATCATAGACAATTCTTACTTTAGTAGTCTTTCGGTCTGGGGTAATGACCGCATGGTGAGGAATGTAATGTCTTTTACACCCTTCTTCAGTTTCATCATTCACTTTCTCAATGATTTCTTTTTCATGTTGATCTTTGATGATCTTGTCATACTTTTCAAGTAACTCTGGATTTCCTTGAATTCGTCTCAGTAGAGAGTTTAGCCTACCAAGAGCCAGTTGGTAGTTGTCTGGGAGCTGGGGGCTTTCTTCTTTCCATGGCCAAGTAACCTCATAGCGCCCATTTGACATTCTAACAGTGTCATGGAAGTTCTGAATGGCTTCATCATCGTCACAATCATTGACAGGTTCCTTGATTCTAATAGTTTCCAGTTTCCAAAATTCATCCAAGTTTGGTTTCAGAAAGTCACTTGAGCTCTCCAGAGGAGCCACAAAGGATTGCTGATAGGAATTACAGTGTGTTCCAGCCATAAGGAACATTGAAACGTCTGACGTTTTGTTTTCTTCAGTTGGCAGTCGACCAGAGAGAATCCAACCCAGATGAGATCCAAGTAAGTACAATCCAGGTCTGACTTTTTTCCTCTCCGGTAAAACCAAATCACTGTAGTAGTCATTTCCAATTAACAATTCCACACTTGATACTTCTAGTTCATTTGGGAGAGTGTCAGCAAGTTCATGGCCCCTAACAAGGAGTTCAAACTGCTCAGAATGGACAGGTGCTCTCTGAATCATTCCAGTAATCTTTGGAACCACATTTGCTTGAATGTTCATTGTCTCTCCATTCTTCAATTTCAAACCAAATTCAACCACTTTAGTCTTAAGCCAAAAGTGAAGACAGTCAGGATTTCAGTATTGCTGGACTTCAGTTGAAGTTTATTTACTAAATCTTCACTTATGTAGGTTCTCTGGCTTCCACAATCTAGCAAAAGTCGGGTAGACAGCTTCTTTGAAGTCTCGAGGTTCACAGTATCTGCCAGTGCAGTCTGCATAAGTACCTGTTCACCAGAACCCAAAAGTGAACTTTCAGTTTCAGGTGCCATTAAGGGGTCAGTAAACATAGCCACAGTTTCATGTTCTTCAGTAGAGGAAAACCGTCTAGGGCAAAGACTTCTGTGATGATTTCCAACTTTCTGGCAGTGAAAACATGGCTTGCTTACTTTGCAATCTTTCAGTAAATGATTTGGCTTTAAACAGATGAAACAACTTCCTTTGATCTTTGCCTTTCTTGACTCTACGGTTGGATACGTTTTACACTGGTCACTCCAGTGATCCTTTCTTTGGCAGTAAAAACAGCCTAACGTTTGACCTTCAGTGGAAGATTCTTCATGTCCAGAAAGTAAGGCACCAGTAGTTGTGACTCCAGACCATTTTGAAAAGGGTGATTTCTGGTTTTGAGACTTCACTGTGGTATCTTGGCCTTCAGGGCTCTGAATCATTGGAGTTTGACGTTCGCCAACCTCTTGAGCACAAACATAACGCTTAAAAGCCTTTCGGATGCTTTCCACTGTCCATTTCTCCTCCATATCCTTGTACTCTTCCATCCGGGATACCACTGCCTTTGGCAGCTTTGATTTAATGAGGAAAACAAAATGTGGCTGGTCCACATTTTCACCAAGGGCTTTAAGAGAACGAAGATGCTTCTCAATTGTGTCATAGGTTTCACGGAGTTTAGCAGTAACAGTTAAAGAGACAGGAAGATCCATTAAAGCTGAGTAGTGAGCATCCATCATGAGATCTTGTCTCCCATATCTCTCTTGAAGTAAATTTATCGCTACTTCATAGTTCGAGTTAGTTAGTTCCAGCCCAGAGATAACTGCACTTGCAGCTCCTTCCAATTCAACTTTCAAATAGTTGAATTTGTCCACAGGTTGAAGATTTGGATTTCTGTGAATGGAGGCATCAAATGAATCCCAAAATTCCTGCCACTTCAGAACATCTCCATTGAATTTTTGAAGTTCCAGTTTAGGAAGCTTGATAGTGGGGGTGTGACGAGAAATTGAAGTACCAAATTGTTTTTCCAATTCAAGACGTTTTTGTTCCACTTCTGCTTTCATCTTAAGTTCTATATTTGTAGTTGTCCTTTTGAGCTCCATTTCCTGCTCAGTTTGGGTCAACTTTCTCTTAGCCTCCAACTCCACTTCCAATTTCTTTAGTTCATGATCACGCTGTTTGTCTACTTGACTCTGCTTCAACATTTCCAATTCCAGTTTCATCTTTTCCATTTGAATCTCTTTCTCTTGGTTAAGTTTTGCCAGTTGAAGGTCCTTCTCTTGTTGAAGTTTTTCCATTTGAAGTTCTCTTTGATGAGCTCTTTCCTTCTCTCTTCCCTCCTTTTCAGTTGTTTCCTGTTTTCGCTTGGCAATATTAATCAGAAGCGTTTTAAGATCGCAAATAGCTTCGTCTCCATCAAGCGCTAGAACACTGAAGTCTTCCATTTCATTTTCCAGTCGCTGACGTTTAGCTTCGTCCTCTTTGGATGCCTCTTGTAGCTGTTCCAGTAAATCTTTATAAGTTTCGAGATTTCTCTCCAACTTGAGAAGTAATTGGTTGGCTTTGTCCTCGGTTTCATCCAGAGAAACATCTTCTTGAAGGAAGGTTTCAGCTTGATCAATTCGATCCTTCAGTCGCTTCTTCGTTGGACCCAAACGCTGACGAATACATCCACTCATTTTCCACGTTTGAAAAGGTTTTCAACCTCGCTCTGCTACCACATGTCGCCGAGATACACAACAATTTCAATTTTAAACTTTAAATGTTTCTTTTAACTACAAAAGGTTCAACAAAATGTCTTGCTTTTTTCAAATCGTTCGCAGAACACGTTTTTTCAAGTCACAAGTCCCCGTAACCTCGCCTGCCGGCTGGGAAACCAAGCCTGCTCACTAGTTTCCAGTTTTTTCGCGGGAACTCTGCGACAAGGTCGCTTCTTGTGAAACAACAGTTATACCCAAGCCTAATTGGTCTCTTCTTTGTTGAATTATCAAATGGACTTATGGCACAAGGAAAGAATCTTAGCTAAGGAATATTTTCTTGCTTCCACTGGGGGGCCGCTGTCGTTATACTTTGGTAAAGGTAAAGTCTGCATACGAGCCTAGTGGCCCATCAGGCCGGAGCTTATCCCGGTTTCCGTAGCATGAAGCGACTAGGAGTATTTCTACTCCCCCTGGATGGGATGCTAGTCCATCGCAGGGTTACCCCCAGCAGTAAATTCTCCAGTACCCATTTATACACCTGGGTGGAGAGAGGTACTATGAGAGTAAAGTATCTTGCCCAAGAACACAACGCAGTGCCCCGACCAGGGCTCGAAGCCGGACCGCCCGATCCGGAGTCCGGCGCACTAACCAATAGGCCACCGCTCCTCCCACGTCGTTATACTTTGTCTATCCTTTTTGGTTTCCTTCGCAAAACTAACATGGCTGCTTTTGCAACTTTGCTAGGGAATAAATGTGTAAATGGCCGCTAAACGAGTTCCCAGTAGCTCTGCTTTGGAATTGGCAGAGCGAGCTCGTGTCTTTTGGAGGTGTTAATTTCGTGAATAAAATGCTCAAGGAAGATGCACAGGGAACGATACATTACATCGTATTTGACACATAACGAGGAATAGGTTTTTATTGTTGTAAAGCGCTTAGAACAGCAATGTATCAGCGCTATATAAAAATTAGTTATTATATTATTACAGGATGACAATAAAGAATGAGAGCAAAACGGCACCAGTTAAGTGGAATCAGGAAAACTTAGATCGTTAGACATGGACAAAGTTTCCTAACAACCGACAACAAAAGTGTCAGTGTCGGTGAAAGTGGCGGATATTTCCACCACTATTGACCTCCACTTCGGTGAATAATTGTTAACTGTGTGCTAAAAAGGGAGATCCGACCATCGGATTACAATATGGAGGCCCCTATTGGACCTCTGTCACGTATCGACAGTAGAAAATTAATGATCTGCTCTATGCGTTGGCTTAGCTAACGGCATGAGGTACACAGAAATGAGTAGACTGCCATCTGTGAAAACCAGCCATTTACTGTGAAGGACGAAGTCGACAGCTTAGCGGATTGGAGTAGTTGGATAGTTATGCGGAATATAAATAGCAGGTACCTCAGAAGAACCGCAGGAACTTGAAACTGCGCCCACAACTAGCTTCCGCATTCAGTATAGAAGTGTAAGTCACACTTTTTTTTCTGTCCGAGTAATAACGAATTTGGTAGCTTCGTTTGCGGTCCCCGCTCTTGGCCAGTGGACCCAGTTCTCTTCCACAAAAAGAGTGTGCGCAAATCTATATTAAAGAAGGTTTAATTGCTCTTTCTGTATATTTAATCACTTTTGAAACTTATTTTTGATATTACGATCACAAATTGTGTTTAAGGGGCTTAGTTTAGAAAAGAAAGTTTGTAACATGCGTACGCGCCTGAGTGCAGTGAAAGGTTAAAAGATTTGAATTGACTCTTTTGGTAAGTGTATACGGACAAAATACGAATTTAATTGAAACCGAGAATTTCGAGGAGCCGTAGACAAACAAGTTTTCGAAAAACAAATTCAACTTCCTTGTGTATCTTTGAGAAAAAAAAATACTTTTTTGAACATAAAGTGGCCGAGAACTGGACCCGGCCGAGAACTGGGCCCCATACTGTCGTCCTCAATATTATTTGAAAATCCTTACTTTTTAATGAGCATGTGACATAGCATGTAACTTTTGAAAGAGGCAAATAAGGTACAATTGAGCTTCTAATAGGATATACGATGATGTGAACCTTTTAGGATTTTTTGTGTTGTTTACTGGGCGCTATTCCAACAATTCTTCTTAGCCTCGTTTCCATGCTAAGTGAAAACTTTCAAAGGCGCCCAAGTCCATAAACTACCACCGATCAATTGCTATCAGGTATATTCTGACTAGTTACTTCTCCACCTTTCTAAACCGCCATTTAGATTAATCCCCCCAGATGATACCGATCACCCTACTGGTTCATGGACTAAATGAATCGAGACGAAAAGCTTTTTCAAGAAGCGTCGGTAGTTTGACAGGTCTATATAGAAATTTACTTTAGCTTGGACTTCCAAGAAAATCAGGTGGTTTAGCAGAGACATCACTAGGAAGTAGAGCTCAACAACATTTTTAAAGAGAACCACCCTGTTTGGTCAGCTATAATTAAGGTAAAACAGGTGATCAAAAAGAAATTATAAAACTGTCATCAAGTACTCACTTTATGTTTGACAAATAAGAATTATTATTGCAACATTTAATATACTTCACATTGTTAATGAATCGATAAAATCACATCTGCTTGTCTATAGGAACGGTGCATAGATTTTTTTTATCAATAAGCGTTTTATATCTACTACCCTTTGTACCAAGCGTTCAACTAAAAGTCACCTAAACTTTGCGTTTTTAAATATCTCAGCACATATAGATCGAGACCATGCCAAATGAATGCCTTTTGTCCTGTCGAGAACGTGCCTGTTATTATAACATGCCACTCATTGACTAGTAATACTAGGAAATCGAGAAAAATCTTAATTTAGTGTATGCGGAGTATTACAGTTAGTGAAATTATTAATGGCAATCAGCAGTTTCATCAAGCTATAGCTCCTTAAAGACAGTGCCCCTTCTCTTCGTACGCACACGTTCTGTGCATCACGACATGCACAGCATCGCGTGATGGTCCCACGGGAAGCAACCCCTGTTATATTTATTTTAATTAAGTTTTAAGGTTTTTTCTATTCTGGTCACATGCCTTGTCACATATGGCCGAGATTTGAAAACTCTTAAAGGACTCTTCAATTGGACAAGTTTGTGAAGAAAGCTTATCCGTAAGAAGTCTAGTTTCCAAAATATGACGACTAGATGAATTTCCTTAGCAACAAATTGGTAGTAAGAAGGTTGAGTTTCTGTGTATAACCAGGACCATACCTTCGAAACCTATCGGTCATCTTTACGGTATTACATGCTGGCGCAGTATTCAGCCAGCTGACTGAGTGAGTTAATTGGTGGAGCGACCTGCACTATTTGCTGGGTTCTTCAGGATTGGTCAAACAAAACAATAGGCAACAACAGAAAAAAGCCCCTAGCACTAATAACGATAGAGGTACAGGTATACTAAACGAGGTGAAGGGTAAAAAAAGAGCTTTTAAAGTGGTGCAGGTTTACTCAGTCTGATATTGGTACAATTCAACTGAGTACCACCCACTCATGTCATTGCGTCTTATGGCCTCGCCGTGAAAGATTGGTTGACCGGTCGCCTGTTGATTTGCTGTCAAGAAGCGCGAAAAGGAATGTTGTTTTAACAACGGCTTGGTTTCTGTTGTACATTGCTTAAAATGATCGAAATCCACTAGTTAATTACCTCAGTATTTGACGGTAGACATGCTCGAAGGAGCCACGAACAACGGCGGTTTCAGCGATCAGAAGAAGTTTAAAACCACGGCCAACTACGGTTTCGACATTTGACAGAGACCAGCGTGCAAGTTTTGGATGGCTACAGTCTCCAAATTAGTCCCCATCTCAAACCAAACTGCAAATAGGTTCTTGTGGACAGAAACGGGTATCAGCATAGTAGGATTGCTCACCTCGCGATCGAGGACCATGATGGTTTTTCTACGCTACAGGCAAGTGCATTCATCCGACTGAATTGATCCTCGACATTGACGACTGGAAAGTGTTTACTTATTGTACGATGTTTGGCAATCCATTCTTGGCTGGCTGTACTAGCCACCTGACTAGAAGAAACGGTTTCGTCATTGCTTTCGTCACTATCTTCGTCGTGTTCTGTGCATTTTGCGTTTCCATTTCCCTTGGTTTTGCATCTTCTTTTTTCTTCAGTTGCCACTGCACTAAAAAAGAATACAGCGTCCTTTCTAAATATAATGTTATCCACATAAATCTGCAAGTAGATGTCTGAGTAAAAACTTATAATAAAATAAGGGTGGATTTTAAGGATTTATTAGAAACTGAACTATTGTTTAGAAAAATGAACGAATGAATCAATCAATCTTATCTCTCCCCTTATTTAGTTTTCATATAGAGGCGAAATTATTGGATTTAAAGGATTTACTGGAAATAGAACCATTATCTATATAAATAAGAAATAAATCTTATCTTCCGCATTAATTATTTTTAAAATAAGGGCGGATTTATTGGGTTCTGTGGAAAACAAAGAAAATAAAAATTAATAAATCATAATAGGATATTTATTTCATAAAATAAATGATTTATGTAGCTTGTGACATATTCATTTCCCATCTTCTCACCCGGGAGTTTGCTTCACAGGTTCTTACATAGGATCGAGGCAAACATGCATATTCAATTCTCTTACGGTGAATGATACCTTCAAGTTAAGACAAATTAAGTAAATAACTAACTAAATAAATAAATGAATAAATAAATAAATATATAAAAGATACTAAGAATAAAATATCAGTATAATATAGTTTTAATAGTTTAATTACTTTTGTTTTTTTTATCTAACATATCTAGGAAATCCAAACTATCCACCCTACATATATTATAAAAGAAAGATCTGAAAGTATGTGTAACGTATATACTAAATCCATACTATCCACCCCAAAATACAAAGTGTTCAAGATTATGCTCCATACTGTAAGTTGGTTTCTTTTATTATATGGACGAGAGTGTTTTACTGGGAACTAAACCACTCGTAGATTCCATACGCCACTCCATCCGGGACCCGAGTGGCGTATTTTCCGTATGACACGCTTGCGAGTGTCATATCGCTCATTGACGTCACGATTCGCGCCATTTCTACTTTGTTGAATGAACTTGGTTTCTTGTGTCGTTCGGGTTTGTTGTGAGCAAGCATCGACAAGCAGGTTTAATTTATTTAATTAAGCGAAGAAAAAGAATGAGTTTACAGGGTTGGACATTAGCGCTCGCCCACTCGCCCAGGCGAGTGTCAAAACTGTCGGGCGAGTACAGATCACCGATCACTCGCCCGGTTTGGCGAGTACGATTTTCAGCTTTCTACTTTCCATTTTGAAATAATTTACACTGTTTACCATTTTGAAATCTCCCACAAACCTATCGCTTTGTCTCAATTTAATTTCTGGTTCTCAAACATACAAAAATAACTTCGCTTGGTTATCGTTAAATGATGAAGAGACACTGTATATTTGAACTCACTTAGTGTTAAAATGTGGAGATTTCTTCCTGGGGTGTCTAAAATATCCGCTAGCAAGAAAATACCGCTTCTGATAACAGCACGTCAACAACGGTCCGTGGATCTCGCGATGTTGATGTTCGTCAGGATGGGCGGAGCGGGGTTGGGGGGTGAGGGGGGGGGGGGGGGAGGGGGGTGTTAATGTTTTCTGTGTTTGTGTGGAACTAGGAGACTGGGCGAGTGAAAAATTATCTGGGCGAGTGCAGCTCGAAGGTCACTCGCCAAAATGGCGAGCGCTCCGAAATTTTAGTTTCCAACCCTGGAGTTTTCCGAAAAACTCAAGGACGAGAACATGGTAATGGAAACCTTGATGATTTGAAGGCTTTTAGAGAGAATTCGTCGCAAGGAATTTCACAAAGTGCAAGATGTTGTAAAGAAGAAAACAAAAGCAGTTGAAAACTATCGGCCTCAAGACATTGCCGCATCGCGGATTCAAGTCAAAGTCAGTGATGTTTTCAGTTCTTACGTGTTACGATATTTAGTTGACAAATATTTCATGTATTTTGTTTGATTGGAATTCAGTTAGTGTTTCTATATCCCGGACACGGGTGCTTTGTATTTTCTGTGAAGACGAACGGTGATTTGTAAAACTTGCTCGATTTTTCGAAAACAATGAAATAAAATTCGCAATTTCAGTTACATCTGGTCTCCATATAATAAAAAGAACATTACACGTTGGCTCAAAGATATGAATTTAATGTTCTCGTGGCAAAAACGATATCTCACTCGTTCGCTGCGCTCACTCGTGAGATATCGTTTCTGCCACTCGAACATAAAATTCATATCTTCTCGCCACCGTGTAATATCCTCTATTTATCTTTAATGCCCATGGTATCCAATAAATCCATGGCATCCACCCAATAATATTGATTCAATAAAGATTTCTTCTACTTAGTACGGGAAGGTAATACTCTGTAATTGGTTAAAGGGATGGATTCGCTGGATCTTATGGATTTTATGGAAGCCATTCCTTCCTTCCTTCCTTCCTTCCTTCCTTCCTTCCTTCCTTCCTTCCTTCCTTCCTTCCTTCCTTCCTTCCTTCCTTCCTTCCTTCCTTCCTTCCTTCCTTCCTTCCTTCCTTCCTTCCTTCTTTTTTTTTGCATTTCTTTCTAGGTTTCTTAATTGATTTATTTTTTTGCCGTTTTTACATCGCCCAACACATTTAATATATATATTTTTTTTTATCAAACTCCCTAGATTTTAGAGGTATCAAGGATATAAATGTTAAATACGTTACATCAAACAGACTTTTTAGTTCTCCGTGATTTTACTCCTACCCAGACCGGCAGTCACGAATGAAGTCACGACAGTCGTTAAAAATCCTCCGATCATCTCTTTTAAAAAGGGTTAATCTCTTAAAGACATGCTTGTTAGAGCAAAGATATAATTTGAAGGTGTTAATGCGACGCGACCACAAAAGGCACATAGGGAGTCCGTGCAGGCCTGTGATTCATTTTATTTGGGAATGCCACGAGAACACTTTTTAAAAAAGTATTGTAATTTAAGTTTATTATTAAAATAGCTAGTTTATGTTCCCTATATGAAAAGCATTACTCAAATTTTCTTCTGTATGCGCGTTTGCCTGACTTTTCAACTCCAAGAAACTCAGGTGATTTGCAAAGCCAACAAAGAGTATCAAGTCTCGGGCCTAATAATCAGCTCATGACTGCCTCGTGATGAGACAAGTACAAATAAAAGTTCAGGAGTTCAGAAACATATCTTCTTACAGTTTCTTGTTATTGCCTGCCTGCTCAGTTATCTGCACGGTAAAATGTGACTTGACAATGGAACTAAGAGACATCTCATGAATATCTCGTGATATCGATTAAACATGCATAAATGAACGTTCAGGAGATCAGAAACGCCTCACATATTCCGTTCGCAGTCGACTCCCAATCTTCACACGATTTTGCGGGTAAGTAGATTTGTGTACAAAAAACATGGTAGTTTCCAGACGCAGTTCCAAGATGGCCATAACACTGATAAACATTTTTCTATCATTTAATGGCCTTTCGTTTTGATGAGAAATAAATGGCCAAGTTTGACTAACGTACAGCATGGGCAGCAGAAGAAGTCAAATTTATGTGTGTCTCTCTCAGATATTCCGATAAATTAAAATATGCGACTGAACATAGGTCAAGCTATTGAGATCTCTTCGAATGTGGATATATACTGTTTGGGAGAGGGGTCGTCTTGATCTAGGTATCTCTAATATATCCAACATTTATTTTCTCGTTTATGTTTCGTTAAGTTTAGGAATTCCTTTCGCCTAAGTAAATTAACCAAAATGTTATAAAACTGCAGCAGAGACGTGCGAATAGTACAATGCCTTTGGATTCTTATTTACAGTTACTGATCGCTGAAAATGGCAGCAGGAAATCAGCACGTTTCACAAGCAGTAGACGGAGCCTTGGAGCAAATCAAAAGGAATGCTCCCAGTGAGTTTTCCAAGCTGATTGCAGATGCTAAAGTGAAAGATGCTATAACTGAAGCAGCCAGAGCAGCAGCAGAAGAGGAAATAAAGCTCGCCCAAGAGTTCAGTTCTCGTCCTGATCAAAACATCCGCGAAAGGCTTGCCAAACACTTGCCCGAGGAAAGATTAAAACTGATAGAAGAAGCGCTCAGCATCCCAACATTTCGCATGGAATTAACCCAGAGAAGCAATGGCAAACACTGGGTGCACTTGACAAGGGGAGGCAAAGAATTCCGGCCTGGAAGAGAGCTTGCAACAGTTGCTGATATCAAGTGGGCAAGTGTTCTACAGGAAGCCAGTATCCTAGTTGAGGCTGTGCTTCTTGTCATGCAAGCAGTAGGCGTAGAGATATCTCCGAGCGAGAGCACCCTGGATGCCACAATTAAAGACACAGTTGAAGCAATTGAGAAATCTTCACAGTTGCAGAGGGCGATTAAGGAGTTCATCTCATCATGGAAGGCAGCCGGAGGCAATGCATTGGAAAAGGCTAAAGCTATCTTCATCCTCCTCAAAGACAGCTACGCAGCTGGAATCCTGTGGACGATCATCAAGAGTTTGTGCTGCTCTTTTTACCGATGGAGCCGCCCTGATAGCAAAGATTGTCTTGGTCGTTTTGTCGGCCGTTGATTTCGCAAGGAAAATCGCCAATCTGGTGAAGCTTGAGGAAATAAAGCAAAGTCTGTAACCAGGACTTAAAGTAGATCAGGCACAAGCGTGCTAATAGAAAAGAGAGTTCATTTCGAGTGTTCATTTCGCCACAGGAACTAGCAACGATTCGAAAAAAAAAACGCTGATTGTTTAGCTATAAATTGAGTAAAACAGCTGATTAAAAAAATTCATAAAATTGTTACAAGAGACGATTGTTGCTAGCAAGTTAGCTATTAACGTAAAAAGTTTTTGTTAAAGCTCATAAAGTGCCTTCACTTCATGTTTAAACAAATCAGAATTATCATTGTAACATTTAATATCCTTAATCATGTTTATTTGAATTAATAAATGTTTGAAATCAAATCTGTTCGTCTATAGGCAATGTACATAGATTAGTTTTATTAATAAATCTTATCTATCTAGTAGTCTTCAAACTAAACAGTCCAATAAAAAAGCCTCAAACCCCGCATTGTATGAAGTACATGCCGGTAAATTGAGACCACTTATTCACGTGGAAAATGAATGCCTTTTGCCCTGCGAGAAAGTCATGTCATATAATAGACAAATCATGCCACTTTATTATAAATTCCCTTGGTTTTCAATCCGCCTTTAGAAGTATAGATATTAATGAATGCAGAGTCCGCGCTTTTAGAGGAAATGTCCTTCTGCTAAGTAATTGATATATGCTCATTTAAATAAAATGTTTGAATGTTACTTTTTATTAGATTTCAAGATATTAAAAAAGCGCAGAATGCCTCGACGCTGATTTTACCGATTATCTCAACGTGATAAAGGAAAACAATAACGAAAAATGCGTGAACTAAAATAACAGTTGTAAGCGGACTCAAGAGCAGTGAAGGGACAGTCGGTGGTTCGGCAATGTGAATGAGGTCGCGAGCACAAATCGTAATAGAAATGGAAAATCTGGAGATCAGTGACTAGTAATAGAGGAAATCGAGAACAATGTTTGATTTTAGTGTTTTACAATAACTGGAACGAGCAATTTCGTATACTGAGATTAGGAAAAACAATTAAAAACTATCGCTCCTTAAGGACAGTACTCCCTTCTCTTCGTGCGATCACGTCATCACAAGAGGGTCGCACGGAAAACACGGAATTCAAGCTTTTTAATAAGTGTTTGGCAAGCCTTTCGCGGATGTTTTGATCAGGTCGAGAACTAAACTCATAGGCGAGCTTTATTTGCTCTGCGGCTGCTGCTCTTCCTGCTTCAGTAATATTATCTTTCACTTTAGGATATCTGAATTATTTTTTTTTTTTAAGCTTCTCTATTCGGTTTGTCCGTATAGCGATATATCGACACACACAAACAAGTTTCTGTGATTATTTCCTGCGACAAGTCTCTTGATAGAAGAGTTTTCACCACCGTCACGAGACAAGTTTCAGGGATCGCACGTGTCCCATTAATTAAGACTAGTTTGAATTTGTTGACAAGTCGCAAAAGGCCTCTCGGGTCTCTGAGATCAGAATTTTTAAATTAAAAAAAAACACAAAATTAAGGAACTTATCTTCAGATTTGTTGCAGGGAATAATCACAGGGCCTCCACCCGTCGGCTGCTCCGACCATATAGATTTGAAAGATAAAACATTGCCCAAAACAATACATATGAATACATTAGGTAAAGATTCTGCCCGGCAGACAGTAGACGAGGCAGACAGTAGACGTACGTGAATCACGCAATGAACTAAATATATAGCAACAATCTAAAAGAGTTATATAAAAGGTTAGCTACAAAGGTAGCTATAAAAAGTTGGTCTGATATGCGTCGCGCGAATTGTAGTAGTTGTTTACATTTCTGATCGTGTTCAATTCCAAGAAAATCAGGTGATTTGGCAGAGGCCACATTGATTATCAAGTCTCTGTCAGAGCCTGATGATTGCTTATGAATATCTCGTGATGAGAGAGATAAGCGCAGATAAAAGTCCAAAAGGTCAGAAACCCAATTTCCCGCAGCTAAAAAAAATCAAACACTTTTAACAAGTTATCTGTTGATTTATCTGCCTTGAGAAATCAGGTCATTTAACAATGCACCAAAATCAACAATAGATAGTAAGTGGGCACGTAGAGGCTTAACTCGTGAATGTCTCTTGGTATCAATAAAACATGCACAAATAAACGTTCAAGAAATCAGAGACTCCTCTTATGTTCATTTTAACCAGTAACGATTCGGAAGAAAAGAAAACAACCCCTAATACATGAGTTATAATTTCGGTAAAACAGCTAAAACTCATAATTTTTTCACAGATGAATGCTTTTTAGCAAGTCTCTATTGACTTCACCATTTACCTTTTAATAAATCAGCATTAAAGCTGTAACATCCAGTACTTAATTTCAGTAGGTTAATTGTAGAACATGGCCAAAGGAAATATTTTGAGCAAAGCATCAACTACGCCGGGATTCGTTATACTAGTTAATGTGTACAAGTAAATAAAATGAAAGGTGAATAAAGGCTGGAAGCTAATTTTATCGTTTATCTTAACGTGATCGTACTCAAACAAACCAATGCTAAAAGTGAAAACTGCGTTAACTAGCATAACGTCTGACAGTGGACAAGGAAGGTGCAGTCGGTGGTTTTGTATCACGAATCGAATGATACCGTAACCAGACATTGCGGAAAACAATAGAAAATCCGGAGATTAGCAAACCATATTACAGAAAGGTCAAAGTTGTATTACTAGCAAATAGAGAAGCGTATGCACGTGGCCATCGATTCCAGGAATTACAGTAACTGGAATTTTTTAAAAAGCGATTTCATGTAGACAGCAAAGAAAGCAAGCTATAACTACTTAACGACAGTTGCCTGTTTTGTTGGCGCGCACTCTTTCTGCCGATATCACAGCATGATCCATAGTTCATTCGGTTTGTCGTAGTATATTTTGACTTGTGTGACAAGGTTCCACAGGTACATAAGCTCCTTTGGGAGCCGTTAGCATGACATTGCGTAACATCGTTATTATAACAGTGTATATGTGAATATAACGATCGTACAAAATAGTTCAAAATAGGGAAAGAAATTTAATAAAATCGACTTACCTGTCCTGTTTTGTATATAACTTGTGTTTCTATGGCGTTCGGAGGCGTTTCAAAGCGATTCCAGTGGGTTTTAGGTTCTCCGTTTTCCTCTCATAATAATAATAATAATAATAATAATAATAATAATAATAATAATAACAATACTAGTTTCGTCAGTACACCTCGTCAGCTGGTAAATATGAGTGATTTAAAAATTAGCTACTTACAATGATGTACTTATGACTGAAATTGAAAGGTTAAAAAGCTTAAAAAATGAAATTAACTATAATAGGAATTATATATTATATATGATTATATATAGGAAGAGAAACTCTTACTACGAGGATCATTTCATTCATTTCAGAAACCCTTACGTTACCTCGATGTGCGCGCATTTTCCGCCGCCTTTCCTCTCTAATCTGTTCCCACATACTTCAAGTGAATGTATCCAACTGATCATGATCTTCTGAAAAAAAAATTAAGACGAATTTATAGGCCCAGTTCAGACGCTGTACTTTACAATGAGCCGAATCGACTTAAGATTTTGGGCCAACCTAAATTATTCAAATCGATCGGCTGAATTGATTCAGACGCCTAGATTAATTCAGCCGAACTTAATTCAATAGGGGAAAATGGCGCATTTCGGCTCGAAAATAAATTTTAATAATTTATGCATTTGAATCGGCCCATGTGAAGATCGGCATTTGAACCAAAACCGGTCCACAGGCATTATTATTCCCGGCTGAGCTAGGCGGGAAGAACGGCTGAGCCGATCCGAATTCAATCAGCCGTGGAATCGTATTGATTCAAACGCCGCATTTCACATGAACTTAATTTAGCTAACTCGATTCGGCTCATGTGAAGTACGGTGTCTGAAACGGGCCTTAGTGTCCATTAACGTTTGGGATTGGTCCCATATGAAATGGACGGGGATGCTCGTCGTCTCGCTTAGGGGTGGAAATTTCGGATTTTGGTCTCGCTTAGGGTCAGTCTTCTGGGCAAAATGTCATTATTTTTAGCCGTCAGGGTCTCGTTTAGGGTTGCACGCGAAGAAATAACAAAAAAAGAAAGAATTTTGATTCGTTATATTTACCCTTTAAGGGGTCTGCATAACGTTCGTCCACACCCAGATAGGTCTCTTTTAGGGGTTAAATTCAAAATTTCCGACGAGCATCCCCGTCCCTTCCATATGGGAGTCCCCCCCCCCCCCCGGGGGATTGGTCATTGGTACAGTGGCAGTTGCTGAAATACCGACGATCAAAGAACCACATGCGTAAATCCGGCGACGTTAAAGGAACATTCCCTTACCTGCCAAGCAAAGCTTCAGTTTCATTTTATGCTAAAGTGAAGAAATTTGCTCAATATCCAAGCAATACTCGCTATATTGTTTTACGGGCGGATTCGTCTCCCTGAAGTTAGCGTAAGATCGGCAAACGTGACGCGAAGAGGATCTAATTTTGCTCAAAAGTTTCCGTTGCTTTAGAGCAAACTAAAAGATTGTTGCGAAAATGCAAGCAGACCTCGACGGTGTGCATGGATTAAGTTTAAATTTTAATCAGTCAAATGTGTGAATTTTCCACTTGCAGAAAAACATTAAGAATATCTTATTGTAAAATATCCACATTGGTGCATGTTTCAATTCTACTTGTTGACATAAGCTGCAGCTACACGGACCAATTTTATTCCCTAGGCGTTGGTTTCTCTATTTAACAATTAGATTATGAGCTCTAGATTTCTTTAACCTCATAGAAATCTCGAGCTCGTAATCTAATAGTCTCAGTAGAATTCCAACTCATTTTCCTTCAAATGATGATTTCTAATTATTTTTCTACAATATGAACTAGAATCGCATAGCTCAAAGAATTCGCGCGCTCTGATTGGCTAGAGATGCGAGGGTATTCAGCGCGGTATTGCGACTTGAAAGTGAGGCTGCACTAAAATCCCGGGTAAAATTCGTAACAGTCACCACATTTTCATGTTTAAAAGGTTCTATGCGATTCAAGGAAAATCCATTATCTGACTCGTGAATTCCACGTTAAATTTCACTTGAAAAACCGATATCGCACTCATCGCTTCGCGATTCGTGCGATATCGGTTTTTCGCGTGAAATTTAACGTGGAATTCCCTCGTCAGGTAATTGATTTTCCTATAGAATCGCATAACTCAAAGTATTCTCGCGCTCTGATTGGCTCGAGATGCGAGGGTATTCAGCGCGGTATTGCGACTTGAAAGTGAGGCTGCGATTAAATTCGCAACATTTGCCACATTTTCATTTTTAAAAGGTTATGCGATTCAAGGAAAATCAATTACCTGACTCGTGAATTCCACGTTAAATTTCACTTGAAAAACCGATATCGCACTCATCGCTTCGCGATTTGCTTTAATGGATTTGATTTAATGGATTTGCTTTAGCAAAATCGCGCGCGGACTGAATTTTCATTTGAAACTTTCAGTTGTGAACTCACGCTCATCAGTTTATTCAATAATTTTAACGTTTTAAACTCGTGCAACGGTGAATTCCCTCCTTTTAGTCCTCGCGGGAATTGAATTATTCAATAATGTTTCTAAACATCCTCCGAACCTTCGGAGAAACGAGAAAATGTCGCCATTCTGTAGACGACCTTCAGCCACTGCACACTAATGGCTGATAGTGTTCAATAGCTCAGCCAATCAGGTTGCAGCAATTGGATCAGTATTTAGTAGAATTCTACTAAATACTGGTATGCATCTTTTATCTTAGTCTCTGTCAAAATTAATCCCGAATTCTCTCTTAATATTCCCTAGTTCCGCCATTTTTAACTGAGGGTGAGGGTGTCAACCAGTGGCAAATACGGTCTTTTGACTAATATTTTAATGTTTTTTCATTTTGAAAAACTGGAGTGTAAAAAGGAAAAAGAAAGAAATTATTAAATAACTTATGTTCTTGCGCGTATCTTTATCATAGAAAAAATTCTTCTTTGTTAGAGTATAAAGACTAAATATGAAGTCAAATTTATGTCGGCAGTATGTGTCGCAATGCGTCGTCTTAACATCGCTACATTGTATTTTTATTCTATAGTCATTTTATGAAAGGAATAAATCTTTCTTCTCGATTCCTGGCGTAGACCAGAAGGATCGCGGCCTCTTAAGAGGACAATGTGTCATTTCGCAATAGTTGCCCGGCAATATACTCTCAAGAATTATTCAATGAAACATTTCAGCCTCAGGGAAATGGTAAAGAAACTCTTTACTCAATATTGATAGGGGGTTGCCAGAAACCCCTATTCATAGCATAACCGTGGCATAACTATAACGGGGGTCGAAGTCACTTTATTCTTGGTTTTCATGTGACGTCATCAAAATTCTAAAATCCAGAATCGAAAGAACCCTGACATGTCTGAGTTTTTATCCTTCACTGTCTATTAGACGTCCCTATCCAAGGTGGGTCATGTTTGTGGAAGAGAAGTCCTGTATTTTGATAGCAATAGTTAAATAAACAGTCAAACATGCAAAGCAAAGATAAGTCCTTGCGTCTTATGGTCGTACCATGGTGCTTGCCAGGTAGCCTGTTGGTTTGCTATCAAGCATTGCGCAAAGCAATAAATGGCTTCATTTTTCGGTTGAAACCTCGATTTTCTGATCGTCAAAGTCGAAAAAAATCGCAACAATTAGAAACATGACCGAGTCGAAGATCCGGGCAAAAGGATCTGGGTCCAATACAATTCGTGACGTCAACCTAACCCAGTAGATCAGTCGCACGTGATATGATCTGATGATCTGTGTTGTATGCAGGTTGTGACTCGGGTCGAAGCTCCAAAATGCGAAAATAACCGGGAGACTATCGATCAACTTCTCGGCAATGTAATCAAAGCACATCAGAGTTAAAGATTTCTTGGTCACCTATTTTGGTTCGATCGGCGAGTGCTAGCAGCGAAAATGAAAATCAGACTTTCGATCTCCGCTAACAAGCTTCAATTTGCTTCGTATCGACTCCACAGTTTTCGTAGAATTCAAGGTACATGTAATTATCTTCTCTTGCCGATCCAAAATGTTACCACTATTTATTTGAAGCATAAGCGATTCTAGTGAGCGCTGCTGATTTGATTCAGACTTATCTGCTCCCCTGCATGTACACACAATGCAAATTAACAATCGTCTCGTTCCCGCGACACTTTGTTTACATAGCAGCGAAGGAAAACAATGCAAGTTCTTCACTGATTCTTCCCGCAAGGACGCAGCGTCTTCGGGCTTTACTTTAGTTAGCACAAGTGTCAAGCTAAAGGGTTTAAAAGCAGGGCAAGATATTTCCTTTTGAATCCTAACCTCGAGCAGAAAATTTAAGAAGATTATCGATCGTATGAATGTGATGAATAGCGAATAAAGTTGGCGTACTGGCCGCTCCCGCAAGCAAATAGTTGACTGCAAATTATTCATACGCAAGTACAGACTTTCGTTGTAGAATTTACAGTAAATACTGATAATAAGTCAATAAATCTTATACCTTTTTAAAACTCTGAGGTAATTCCATCTATTTAACAATACTAGTGTGCATGCTGTGCGAAAGTCAAGAATTCATGTTGTGTTGTGACTCTGCGTGTTTATTAGGGCTCTCTGAGTTTAGAATGCTCAAGCAAATTTCATAATAATCTTTTCCCACATATCTACATACAGACATGTAAAAACATGTACTGCTTGAGTTCTCCTATAGTTAGTTGTTCATTGTTCGATCTCCGCACACTGACCCCCAGTCCATGGACCACCACGATGGACTACCAAAATGGACTACCTTAGTGGACTGTCAAATGGACTACTTAGGTTGACTACCTAATAAAATACCTTGAAAAAAAAAATAGAAAGAAATATCACCCCTTGGTTGTTTGTTTTTATTGATTCACCGCGATCCACCATCTTGTTTTCATTTTGTGTTTATTACCGCTGCTCAGAAGTGAAATGAAGTGTTGACAGGCCAGACATGACTAATAAGCTCATGGCCATGGCGTGACAAGTGACCTCTCTTTATTTTGTTTCGCTCTCACAAAAATAATACTTATGAGAGTGAAACTATAACGAGAGGTCACGCCACAAGCTTATGAGCCGTGTTTGGCCTGTACATATCAACACTTAATTTCACTTCTGATAATAATATAAGATAATATAATATAAGACTTTTTATTTATTTATTTATTTATTTATTTATTTATTTATTTATTTATTTATTTATTTATTTATTTATTTATTTATAATAATAATAATAATAATAATAATAATAATAATAATAATGATGGTCTTTATTGAGTCAAAAGATAAAGATACATATCTTATGTTACAGGCAATAAAAAATTAAAAACGATTTGCAATATTAAAAAGTTCTAAAAGCATATAAAATGTACTACTTAATAAGTTAAAAGTCTCTGACCTTTTTATTCTAAAGCTAAGTTATATCTAAAAATTAAACGATTAACAAATGTACTTTTAAAACGCTCACTTTTGAGCGGCAGTAATAAACACAAAATGAAAACAGGGGTGATATTTCTCTCTAGTTTTTTTTTTTCAAGGTATTTTATTAGGTAGTCCATCTAGGTAGTCCATTTGGCAGCCCATAAAGAGTCCATAAAGATGGTTCATTTTGGTAGTCCGGCCATCGTGGTGGTCCATGGACTGGGGGTCAGTGAAATGTATCAACCAACAGTTTTCGTAGAATTCAAGGTACATGTAATTATCTTCTCTTGCCGATCCAAAATATTACCACTATTTATTTGGAGTATAAGCGATTCTAGTGAGCGCTGCTGATTTGATTCAGACTTATTTGCTCCCCTGCATGTACACACAATGCCTGACAATGCAAATTCAGTAACAATCGACTAGTTCCGCGACACTTCGTTTACATGGCTAGCAGCGAAGGAAAACAAGTTCTTCACTGTAGATTCACTGATTCTTACCGCAAAGACGCAGCGTCTTCGGGCTTTACTTTAGTTAGCACAAGTTTTAAGCTAAAGGGTTTAAAAGCAGGGCAAGATATTTCCAGTTGAATCCTAACCTCGAGCAGAAAATTTAAGAAGATTATCGATCGTATGAATGTGATGAACAGCGAATAAAGTTGGCGTACCGGCAATCCCGCAAAGCGAATACTTGACTGCAAATTATTCATACTCAAGTTCAGACTTTCGTTGTAGAATTTACAGTAAATACTGATAATAAGTGAATAAATCTTATACCTTTTCAAAACTCTGAGGCAATTCTATTTATTTAACAGAACTGTGCATGCTGTGCGCGCGCGAAGGTCAAGAATTCATGTTGTGTTGTGACTCTGCGTGTTTATTAGGGCTCTCTGAGTTTAGAATGCTCAAGCAAATTTCATGATAATCTTTTCCCACATATCTACATACAGACATGTAAAAGCATGTAGTACTTGAGTTCTCCTAATAAGTTGGTCATTGATATTCTACGAAAGTTCTTTGCTAGCCATCCAGATCTACGATCTTCTCCTATAATCACAGGCAGACAAGGCTTTGTGTTTGAGACCGTGTGACGTAAGCGTCACGGTACGCGCTATTTGATCTCATACATTCACTGTAATTTGTAACGACTGACCTCGGCTTGATCCAACTGATCGCGAGAAATGCTCCATAAAATACTGGATTTTGCATCTTTTAATCCCAAATTGTGATCTGCTGCAAGCCAGATAAATAAAGTTCACTTATCGTTTTTCTTTTGCGAGGTATTTTGCGATTTTATGGGGTTATTTGGTCGTTAATTCCTCGCTAGCCGTCACCGACCCCATACAAAAGTAAGAGAAAGAGACAAGGCAGGCAACTTCGACGGCCCGCCGAGACCGGCAGCCTCCAGAATTTGTCCATTTTCTCCCACTTCCACGCGTCGTTCGCCATCCAGCCTCGGGCAAATAAAAGGTGGATGATTTTCAAAGGTCTGTGTCAAAAATCGTTCCAATCGCTCGGTTTTAACGTGCTTAAAAGCCGCCGCGAATTTTCAAGTTCACTTCGAAATCGCCATCGTCAAAGGATATGGGCCAAAACGGTCGATCATAACGCCGATATCAAATTCGAATTAATCAACACCAACGGTCAGATTACGCAAGCTAGTGACAAAATCAACCTTTGCCACATCCCCCAGCGCACGGCGCGACCGTTCAATAATAATTCATCTTGTATATTGCTTAACTAGGATGGCACGAAAGTACAATGTTTTCAAAGATTCTGTAACAACCCTGGCCAAAATCATTCCCAGTTACTATATGGGAGAGGGGTTTTCGTCTGACACGCCGTGCGCTGGGGGATGTGGCAAAGGTTAATTTTGTTGCTAACTTGCGTAATCTGACCTTTGGTGTTGATTAATTCGAATTTGATATTGGCTTTATGATCGACCGTTTTGGCCCATATCCTTTGACGATGGCGATTTCGAAGTGAACTTGAAAATTCGCGGCGGCTTTTAAGCACGTTAAAACCGAGCGATTGGAACGATTTTTGACACAGACCTTTGAAAATCATCCACCTTTTATTTGCCCGAGGCTGGATGGCGAGCGATGCGTGGAAGTGGGAGAAAATGGACAAATTCTGGAGGCTGCCGGTCTCGGCGGGCCGTCGAAGTTGCCTGCCTTGTCTCTTTCTCTTACTTTTGTATGGGGTCAGTGACGGCTAGCGAGGAATTAACGACCAAAAAACCCCATAAAATCGCAAAATACCTCGCAAAGGAAAAACGATAAGTGAACTTTATTTATCTGGCTTACAGTAGATCACAATTTGGGATTAAAAGATGCAAAATCCAGTATTTTATGGAGCATTTCTCGCGATCAGTTGGATCAAGCCGAGGTCAGTCGTTACAAATTACAGTGAATGTATGAGATCAAATAGCGCGTACCGTGACGCTTACGTCACACGGTTTCAAACACAGAGCCTTGTCTGCCTGTGCTATAATTACCACTTCAGAACGATTCCAATATCCTGGGTTGACGTCACTGGTCCCAGTTTCCGCTTCACTCGGTCGTGCGTGGAAAAATCTCAACTTTAAAAATTGGTAAAAAATAGCGGTTTTAACCAAATCGAAAAATTTTTGCGCCATTTTACTCAGTATGATAGAAAGAATTCATCCGGCCCAAAAAACGTTTTTGGGGTTATAAGCACTTGGCGCGCAAATTTTCTAACATTGATCTTTTTTTTTTCAACTCTCGCTACTTTGAGTTTATCCTAACCAGCGTAGCTTGGCGTTCTATTCAGTCCTTCGCCGTCGCTTTGCTCGCTCGTCTCGCTCTCCCTGACTGACTAGAACGCCAAGCTATGCTGGCTAAGTTTATCCATGGGTTATTCATGTCAGAAATGTAAAAGAAAATTGTGGGGTCACCGAACTTGTTCCGGAAATGTGATTTCCAAATGGCCACCTTAAATTTGAAAAACCGGGCTTTGTCATCCAATATGGCTGCAGCATCTGCCTGCTAAAAATGTTGCATTAAATCCTTGTAATGCACTTTTCTTTGCCAAACACTGTTTGTGAGGATCTATTAGTGAAACTGATTTAACTGGCGACGTTCCTTCAAGTAAAGCTTCAGTATCATTTGGCGATCACATTTGCACTCGCCTAACAGCCAGGTCATATGCAGATTATTAGCTCCGAGACCTGATACTCAAGGCTAAAGTAGATTTCTATAAAAAAAAAAACCGAAAGCAATGAAATTTGGGCAATGCATAGCAAATTACGTACGGCGGTTTTTTGCCTCGATTTCCAAGAACTAAAGGCAGGACCTTTGATTTTTTCAGTATCAAACACTGTGTAGTCAGGTAATATGAGAATGCGCCAATTAAAAGCGGGCGCGAACAGACAACCTGTGATAACCTCGTGATATTGATAAAACACGCACAATTAAACGTTAAGAAGATCAGAAACAACTCACTCATTTCATTCGCAGTCAACTCACAAGCTTCTCACGATTTTGTGGGTAAGTAGTGTCTCTCAGATATTCCGTTAATAAGTGGAAAAATTAGAATATTCCTTAGACAAATACTTTCGCACAGGTAGAGTAAGTTTGCTGGTTTAAGGTGAGGGCCCGGGGGGGGTACTTGGACCAATCTTTGTTGGGTATGTGCCGCTGGTCTCTCAGAACCCCTACCCCATTATAGTCATATTCTATGGCCAATTATAGACCCCATCTTAGTCACTTTTGGGTAAATGTAATTTTCACGACCCCAACTTAGTCACTTAATGGGAGCCGTTTGTCAAATATTAAACAACAGCAATGAATACGGTAACATTTTTTTTCGGCGAATCTTTCGGTTTATAAATCACAACTTGCCAGATTTTTCTTACTCTCAAAATCCCGCAAAAGTGTGACCCCATTCTAGTCACCCTATAAAAAATGCTTGAAAAAGCGGCCCCATTATAGTCAGTCCTGTCGTGAAAATGCGACCCCATCCAGCGGCACATCCCCATTAGCCCATTTATAGGAAGTGCCCCCCCCGGGGGTGAGGGTCCCCAATTGGTTTTTCGGGATCCGGGGTTTGGCTTATTTGAAGGCCGGGATTCGGGATTTTGGAGGAAAAGGGGAGCGAGATTCGGGATTGTAATTTTGAACGGGACACGGGATTTGGCGATTTTACGAAGCGGGACTCGGGAAGTGTCATTTTGAAGATCTGTGATCTGGGAAGTCCGTTGACGAGAATGTACTAAATCAACATGCCATCGTCATGAATGTCGGAAATTGGCCAGCAAAATGTATCCACGATCCGATCACGCGGCTGTTGTGACCCTTATGTAGCCTGTGTACAGCCGTCCCGCTCCCGCGATCTTGCCTGTTTCCGTGAACCTTGGTCGTAATAATATCCGTTGGATTCGATTCACAAGCAACCTTTTGTTGACCGCAAAATCTCGAATGTCAAGTTATTGTATATTGATCGGCACGTGTGGCTTTAGGTCGTCGACAGAGAGTGACAAAGTAGTATTTGGAGAAGCGTGTCCCAGCGGATCCTAGTGATGTCGGCTAACACCGACACCGATGATCCAGATTTACATAATATTATGAGTTGTGGAGTTTTTTTCATGAAAAACGGAAGAAAGGAGGTTCATTTTTGCGAAAGAAAAAAAAAATGGGGCGCAACTTCAACTGAAGGTTAGTCATTAAAGACTGTCAAGGAAACTGTTAGGTTTTAAAGTAAAGAAATAATCCTTGCGGTGAAATTGCAAAGAAAGAAGCCAGGGTTTCAACGGGATTTGAACCCATGACCTCCGCAATACCGCTGCAATGCTCTGCCAACTGAGCTTGTAGTTACCGTTTTAGAACCTTGCTATCCGGACTTTCGGTGTTGGAGGCGGCCAGAGGTCTCGTTGCCTGGCGCCGTCCAGAAGGATCGCGGCCTCTGCAGACGAGAATGTTACCTAGAAAGTGATATTTTCAAAGCGTAAAGGCACGCATGTGCAGCTAATGATGACACTGCCCCTTTAAACACATCTCATGTTTAAAGTTAAATATACGACTGAATGTGAATAACAATGTTGACATCTCCTCGAAAGCGGATATATGTTTAGGAGATAAATCATCAACGTCTAGGTTTCTCTGAAGTATCCAACATTTATTGTTTCGGTTTTGTTTCATTATTGTAGGATTTGCCTTTCGCTTTACCAAATTAACTAAAAGGTTATGAAAATAAAGCAGAGGCGTGCGAACAGTGCAATGTTTTTGCATTCATATTTGCAGTTACTGATCCCTGAAAATGGCAGCTGAAAACCACCACATTTCACAAGCAGTAGACGTAGCCTTGGAGCAAATCAAAAGGAATGCTCCCAGTGAGTTTTCCAAGCTGATTGGAGATGCTAAAGTGAAAGATGCTATAATTGAAGCAGCCAGAGCAGCAGCCGCAGAGCAAATAAAGCTCGCCCATGAGTTCAATTCTCGACCTGATCAAAACATCCGGGAAGGGCTTGCCAAGCACTTGCCCCAGGACAGAATAAAGCTGATAGAAAGAGCACTAAGAATCCCAACGTTTCGCATGGAATTCACCCAGAGAAGCAATGGCAAACACTGCGTGTACTTGACAAGAGAAGGGGAAGAATTCCTGCCTGAAAGAGAGCTTGCAACAGTTGCTGATACCGAGTGGGCATGTCGCCTGCAAGAAGCCAGTATTTTAGTTGAGGCTGTGCTTTTTGTCATGCATGCAGTAGGCATAGAGCTATCTCCGAGCGACGGCGCCGTTAAAGTAGTAATAAAAGAAACTGTTGGGGCAATTGAGGATTCTAAAGATTTGCAGAGGGCGATTGAGAAGTTTACCACTTCATGGCAAGCAGCTGCTGAACGCAATGCATGGGAAAGGGCTAAAGCCATCTTCGTTCTCGTCAAGGACCTCGACGCTGCTGAATTCATGTGGAAGATCATCAAGAGTTTGTGCAGAGAGATGAAATGGTACGACTGGGTGCTGACAGCTGCCAAGATGACCGCCATGATCATCGCTGCTTGTGCCACCGACGGAGTAGCGCTGATAGCGAAAATTGCCTTAATCGTTTTGGATGCCGTGGAGTTCGCAAAGGATGTCACCAACCTGTTGAAGCTTAAGGAAATCAAGCAAACTCTGTAGCAAGGAATTAAACGTTGATCAGGCACATAAGTGTACTAATAGAAAACACGTTAACCATGCAGACTGCACGGTTTATTTTGCCATAGCAATTAGCAACGTTTTTAAAGAAAACCACCCTGATTGCTTAGGTATAAATTGGGTAAAATGATGATTAAAAAAAGAGGGGGATTTTTAGCTCGCAAAAATTAGCTTGTTCTTAAAACGTCACTTTCCATTTTAAAGCTTCTAGCTTATGACATAAATGAAATTTTTCCTGAGTAACGTTCAGTTTAATAAATGCAACTTACTGAGGGAAATCTTAAAAGTAAATAGTAGTTTATAGTGAAATCTATTGTAATTAATACACCTGTTAGGCCTATAGAAACGGTTTTTGAGGTGAGGATTCCCGCAAGTTAGCGCTGATTGTGTTGTATTAATTGAAATGGGCTGTCATGATGGTCCGTCCGAAATTGACAATTATCCCGCGAAATCGTGCGGAATATTGCCTGATACTTAGCCGACGAGGCCGCAGGCCTAGTTGCGTGACTCTCGTTACTCGCTGACTCAGTGGCTGGCGTGACTCATGGTCGACCTTTATAAACGTCTCACTGTGCTGGTGCAAGAAAATAATAATAAAAAAAGTTATACCTAGCCGTCAAGGTTCCAAGTCCAGTTATAATTTTAGCTCTGCGAGCACCGCAAAACTGACGGACTTCTTATATATTTATATATTTGCATATTATTCCCATTTTTCTTAAATTTTGTTTTGGTTATTCTGGTATTTTTGTACATTTTTCAGCGTTGTATATAGTTATGTATCTTATTACATGTAGTTAAACCTTAACTGCCATTGTATGTATATCCCTATTCAAATTTTAGTTCCGTTAGTTTCGCATTGTACTGGCCGTGAAGAAGACTAGCTCTGGTAGTTGAAATATTGGCCAATAAATTATCTCCACTTAACGTGACATCTGGTACGAGTATTTCTTTTACAAGATATCTGGCAACAGACAAGTCAAGTAGTTTTATTCTTCGTTGCGTGGTCCTCCGCATCCAAACGATTTTACACAATACACAACAAGACTGATATCATCAGTGGATTCAACCTCGTTCCCAGGGCTTTTCCCCCCACGAAAAAGGGAAAAGTTCTGGGAACGAGGTTGCAGTGGATTGCCAAAAGTGAAAGTACGATATTTCTTAGCCCCGATGATTTTCTAAAAGTTGCTAATAGAAGTGATACTTTTAAGAATGAAATAAAAGTTAACAGAATATTCCTGTATAAAAAAACCTTTCAGCCGTGGGTGGATCGCAAAAAGCCTTTTTGCTCAATACTGGTAGGGGTTTGACAGAAACTGGTCATGGCATAAATATAAGACGTGGTCGAAATGTCACTTTTTTACCAGAGAATAATTACCTCGCCCCACGATCATGGTAGGACAACGGAGGTTTTCTTTGGGCCCTGACATGGTTTGCAGCGAGCACCTAAACAATAGCCCTTAAAATGACTAAAATGACCCACGGACCGGTTCCATCGAGATTGGTCCCGCAGTCCACAGGTCCACGGGGCATGGATCCATATTTTGTACGCGTCGCGAAAGACTGGGTGCTAGCAAAATGACGAACAAGATGGCTTCCACGACAATTTCTAAGGTAACGTCTAATTTATTAATTTAGGGAATATCTTAGAATCCTAATAGGGAATTAATGTATTGAAAATGTTAAGGCAAAGATTTACAGCCACAAGTGAAGCAGCGATTACGATGTTCCACTCTCAGTATGACAAGCTTAGACACATACACATATTAGGCTATTTAGGCTAACTGGAGCGCTATTGATCAGGCTAACCAGAACGTTATTTAGGCTAACCAAAGCGCTATTCAGGCCAACTGGAGTGCAAGTCTGCAGTCTGCATTTGCCAGACACCGAACTGGAGTGCTTCTACAGCAAACTTGAATACAGGCAAACCATAATAACCAACTTTGTTTAAAAATCACCTTGACTCATTGACTCATGACTCATAGACTCAGGCCCAGTTCAGACATCGTGCTTCTGCCGTGCCAAACTAAATTCAGGAATTAAGTTCGACAAAAGCACGGCAGAAGTACGGCGTCTGAATCAAACTTAAAATTAAGTTCGGCAGAGCAATTAAGTTCGACAAGCTCTGCCGTGCTACACAACTCTGGCGCGGCAGTGATTCAAACGTCGCACTTCTGCTGTGCCAAACAAAATTTATAAATTATATTAAATTTATTTTGACGGGGATAGTTACAATGCCATTTTTGTTTGATCAACGCTGACTAATTGTTACGTGACTTCAGTAAGTCCTGAATTTGGCACGACGTTTGAATCTGAGTCGTTTTTGTGCCGTGCTACAGTCAAAGCCATTACAATTAAGTTCGGCACGGCAGAAGCACGACGTCTGAACTGGGCCTCATTTGACTCATAAAACCATGAGGGGACCTCATTTGCGCAAACTTGCTGTTATATGCCACTAGTGTGAACCAGGCATTATTGACTGCCAGTCAATATAATTATTATTCGTTGCATTTTCTCTTTCTTTTCATTAGCTGAGAGTCCTGTAGGGAGCAGGGATAGTGTAGGGGTGAGGGCACTCACTTCCCACCACTGTGACCTGGGTTGATAGAGAGTAAAGTTTTTATGAGTCATGAGTCAATGATGGTTAATTATGGTTATTAATTTGAAAATAGTGCTGTCCTTGCTAACTAGTAAGAGCTAACCACAAGCAAACCAAAATGGAACCATAGTGGAACTAACTGCCAGCACTGTAGTGGAACTAACCGCAAGCACACTGGAGTGGAACTAACCGCAAGCAATCCAGAGTATAACTATCCTTACGCAAAGTGGAGTGCTTCTAAGCTAACTTGAATACAGGCAAACAATTGTTCAATATAATTATAATAACCTACTTTGTTAAAAAATAACCCTGACTCATTGACTCATGACGCATGACTCATAGACTCATTTGACTCACAAAACAGGGGACCTCAGGTTGATGGTAGCAGGAGGTTTTGCTCCCAATTGTGTTTGCACCGTCCGAGTTTGCACCCAACTTTCAGAGGACACTTACCGCATTCGCTCCCAAGTACACTTACTATCTAGGAAATTTCTCGTTCTTTAAGCGTGAGAAAAGCTATGCTTACTATCTAGAATATTTCTCGGTCTTTAAGCATGAGAAAAGGGTGACTATGTTAGTGATCGGTGGGGGCGAACTCGGTGGGTGTGAACTCGGTTGGGAGCGAAACCTGCATCATTCGGGTCGATTCATCACTGATATGTGAAATGAGTACAGTGAGCTCTCATTTAACAGACACCTTACATTATTTCATTTTGTAGGAAGCTCTCATCTTTTACTTGAACAAGAAAATTTAATATCGTCATTTTAGTAATGTTCTACTGAGTATGCAAACTGTACTGTACAGTTAAGTTTTAAGACTAGAAGCTGTGACTGTTTGCTTGCACAAACAAACAAAATGCATTGTAGACATGTTCCAGTTTGCAACATGTACTACTCACTTTCCAAAAGTAGTAGTGACTGTAATGAACAAACTAGTTAATTTTCTAATACTACAAAGTGTTTCAGTTCGTATATCTCAGAATTACTGCAGGTGTCATGTTACTTCAATTCTCTTTATGCCAGCTGTGAGACACTTCTCTATGATGTACAGTTGAAGTCGGTTGTTATGGTGTCTGTCCTAAAGAGAGTTGACTGTGCCCCCCTCTCCTCCTCTTCACTCCCTCCCTAGTCTCTTTCGCAGCCATTGTTTGGGCTCGTCACGCAACGCTCCCTCCCCCACCAACGGCTGCTTAAATCAGAACCACATTCCTTTCCTTTTGTTTCGACCCCAGTTGCCTTGACACCTATCGGCAAAAACGTGACAATTGCTGTTAGGCAAAAAGCTGTTATATTGCTTCAAATCTTGAGCTTAGATTCCTGTTGTACTTGGAATTAATTTTTTTGGACATAATGTTTCATATCAGATGTGTTTTATTCAGGTAAATCTTTATTTTATTCGATGTCTGGTGTGTGTCAAATTCAAAAGGCGGCAAACTGGCGTCCTTTTGACGTTGCCGACGCTAGGGTCACGAAAAGACACAACTTTTGATTGGTTTAGTCAACGAGTTTTGGCGCGACTGGCTCAGAAAAATGTGAGCGAAGCTGTGATTGGCTAAACTATGGAAGGGAATGTGGTTCTGGTTTAAGCAGCCGTTGGTGGGGGAGGGAGCGTTGCGTGACGAGCCCAAACAACGGCTGCGAAGGAGACTACTCCCTCCCCCTCCCCCCCAAAATGTTTTTTTTTTTAATTTCCAAACAATACACCTAGAAAATGTTAAATATTTAATATTGTGTCATTCTGTCTTGTTTATTACATGTAATTGTTTATATGTATATATATATATATATATATATATATATATATATATATCTTCTAGTCCTCCTTTCATATAATTTCCTGGATCTATCCCTGATTTTGAATTCCATGCATTTAATCATGCTGCCATTTCTTTCTGTTAAAAGGGATCAATGAATGCTGAAGTGCCTTGCTATTGGATGTGATATGTAAAAGGTAAATGCAGATTTTAAACATTTCATTAGACATATTATAATTTAAGAAGTTAGTCAGGTATAAATATGACACTCCAGCAGGCCCAATTTGTCCGAGTGATTCTTAAAGTCAGTGAATTCTGGAAAGAGGGCAGATCAAACTAATGAAAAATGTATGGTAAATAGGAGTTGATGTATTTCATGTTAAAAACTGGGAAGTGAACAATTATTTATGAGTAGAAATTCCAGTCACACTGTATTGCAAAATTGTTTTAGTGTGTGTATGTATTAGTTGTGGCTAGCTATATGTGATCCTCCATGGGAGAGGGTGGGGCAGGAGGTGAGGGGGTAGGTACTCAGGGCTTAAGGGGCAGGACCTTTATGGGAGGCAAAGGAGGCCCGGTTGCCATGAGATAGTGTATGGTTTTTGAGGTTCTCAGTCCTTATATAGGGTAACACGTTTGCTCCTTTTGGCATTGTGTTCCCGGTGTGGTCCTTAGATAGGGTACCTAAATTCTATCAGTAAAATAAACGCCCAGCTAAACGAAAAACAATGGTCTGTTTAACTTAACTATCCATTTAAGTATCAGCAAAGCGATTTTATAAATATTTTAGCTTTGCCTTGCGAGGTTAGCCGTTGTTTGGGTCGTCACGCAATGCTTCTCCCCTTATATAGGGTGTCATTTTTCGGCTTTCAAGGGCCTTAAAAAGGGTATCAATTTTCTTTTCCTTTATCCTTAAATAGGCTCAGGGTTTAAGAATGTTCGCGGCACACCCCTATTCGAAATTTATTCATGCTACGGAAACAGGGATAAATTGCTGCCTTGTGGGCCACAAGACCCGAATGCAGATATTACCTTCACTTCTAGGCGTCAAATTGATCAACGAATGTTGTATTAATTGTACGTACTAGAAAACATATTTAGTAGCTGGTCAGATTTTAATTTTAACCTGAACGATGCCCTTTTTTCCTTTAATGCTAGTGAAAATATAGAGTCACGAGATGCCTCACAATATTCATGAACGCGAGAACACAGAGGAAAAACCGCATATATGCCAGCAATGTGGCAAGTGTTTTGAGAACGCTGCGAAACTCCGTCGACATAGTAGAATTCACACTGGGGAGAAGCCATATGCATGCCAGCATTGTAGCAAGTGTTTCAGCCAAGCCGGAAACCTTCGTCGACATGAAAAGATGCACAGGGGAGAAAAGCCTTACAGATGCGAGGAGTGTGGCAAGTGTTTCAGCCAAGCACATAGCTTGCAGCGACATAGTAGAATACACACAGGGGTTAAGCCGTATGCCTGTTTGCAATGTATGAAATGTTTTAGACACGCCGTAAGCTTGAAGCGACATGCAAAAACCCACACAGGATTGAAACTGCATAAATGCGAACAATGTGGCAAGCGCTTTAGACTGCCAGGGTACCTTCAAGAACACATAAGAACGCATACAGGCGAGAAACCATTTGAATGTAAACAGTGTGGAAAGTGCTTTAGTAATGTGAGAAATCTTCGCAAGCACGAGAAAGCACTACACCTCGGAGAAAGACCATTTGAATGTGAACAGTGTGGGAAGTGTTTTAAAGAGACTGGGCATCTTCGTAGGCATATGCAAACACACAACAAAAGAAAGAAACCTTTTAAGAGCAAGAACTCGAACAAGAGTTTTAGTGACAAACTCATTCCTGACAAACATGAACGCTCAAGCACAGGAGAGAAACCACGTGAATACACAGAGTCGGGCTCTAATGGCAGTGCATATGGTGGTGGTCCTTCTGTACTTGCATCATCTCTGGCCATGGAGGAGCATAAGCCAAACCACATTAAAACATATATCTGTTGGATTTGCCAGGATGTGTGCACCAGTCGGGGCACTCTGCGTGAACATTATAACAATCATATGATGATATGAAGTAGTGTCAGTGACTTTTCAGTTCTATACATCAGAAGCAAGACCTCCACAAGATTTCTTTGTTGTGCTATGCACGGCCACGAGATTAGGTACCTTCAGATCGGAGTACGAGTGCGACTTTCCGATCCATGCAATTACGTTTTCAGAACCCTCACTTCTCCCTGTTGCTGACCAGTTCAAAAGGAGACTATTGGTACGAGATTCGTGTGAAGTGTGATACCCTAAACCACAAGCACTTGGTTTGAAGAGTCGTAATTGCACTCGATCTCTTATTCTGATCTGAAGCTCCCTATTCTATTCGCTGAATCATGAAACATGAACAACACACGACTCCTAGTCTTTCTTGCGTTCCTGCTACTCGATCGGGAACTTTTATCAAGGGTGACGTAATGGCTTGGGTAGTCTAAGCAACAAGCGAGAGTACGCTTGAGCGCTAGAGTGATAGCACGTTTTTACTGGACCAGGTAAACTGAGAAGAAACATTTTTCATTGTCAAATTAACCATCGTTCCCAGATTGTCCTGGCAAAATAAGATAGCAAGAGCATTATAAATTAAAAAACTTTCATAGTGACGGAGGTGGCAACAGTCTCGCAAGCTGTTGATAATGTCAAGGGCAAAATCAATTCAGACAGAAAAAAATTATCAAGTCTCGATTTAAATGTCCCCTGTTAATATATAGTGAAGAGCTGAAAACAACACTTCAAGTTCATTCACTCGATACAACACAAGGCAAAGGGATGTCTCAATAAGATTGTCATTACTTATCATGCCTGTGTTTAACATTTTATAGCAGTAGGTATGCATGATCTAAAAGGTGAACTGAGGGTCCCCCATTAACGAAACTTGCACTGAACTCTGCTGTTTGTGATACTGTAACAACAGTCTACAAAAACATTAGAATAAAATTAACAGGTTGTCATGAAAACGCTTGGGCAAAGAGACCCTGAACACGAAGAAATAATTCATTCTTCTTTTTTTGTTTTAGCTTTATTATCACATTTACAACAATACACGAAAAACAACACTTGTACTAAACATCACAAATATGCGATACAAAAAGTCATTCTTAATAAAAAAAAAATAGTTATACCAAATGCTTTTTTACTGATCCAAAAATGTTTGTAAGTTTTCACACCAACGGTACTGGATTTCACAGATTACAATTTTGAACAGGAAAGTTTCAATTAACCCGATACATCTCTAGGTTGTTACCTTCACGGCTATTTAGTCGTGTTCTACCTACAGAACGCAGTTATATTTCCATAAATAAAGTATACCCAAAACGGTTTTAAAATAATGTCGAAGTCGAGTTTCCTCTCTTCTGTGCCTAAACGAAGCACCAGGCCTAAGATTTACTTCAATACCGTAAAAGCCCTGTTTTCTAATTATAATAAACATACCCCCCTTTGAAAGTTCGGTAACTGCACGCTTTTAAAATTATTCATCCGCCAAATTAGCTGTCGTGCCACCAAGTACTAAAAATTAAAAAGTTCTCTTTTTTTCTTTGATAAATGTTTTAAAATGCCAGGGTGCAGCAGGGGGGAGGGGGGTCGCCTAACAGAGCGCAGTAAAAAAGAATTATTTTACTAAAAAGTCTACAAATTGCTCCATATTTTAATAAAGATCGCAGAACGCTGTTTCAGTCCTATCCGTTTAGCTAAGGCTTAGCTTAATGGAAGTCTGAGAGTGCAGTATTCCAAGTTTTGAACTGAAAACATTGTTCAAATGCTTCACCTATGGCAGAGGCCATCAAGGAAAAGGCTATCCTTGCTTCCTGTTTTGCGAAGTTTTTTTCAGTCAAGTTCTTCTAGCTACAGAACGCAACCATATTACTTCGAAAATTCCATAAATATAGTTCACCCAAAACGGTTCAAGAATATAATGTCCAAGTCGAGTTTCCTTTCTTCTCTGCCTAAAGGAAGCAGCAAGTCCCAAGATTTACTTGAATACCGTAAAAGCCCTGTTTTCTGATTATAATATACCCTACACCTCTCTGAACATTTGGTAACTGTACGCTTTTAAAGTTTTCCATCCACCAAATTAGCTGTCATGCCACAAAGGAGTAGGCATTAAAAAGGTCACTTTTTTCCTATTACATGTAACACTCTAACTGATCAATGATGTAAATTCCCGAGGTGCAGCAGGGGGGCGCATAACAGAGCTTGTAAGGTAAACGCAGTAAGAAAGGACCACTTTACTACGAAGTGTACAGATTGCTCCATATTAAATAAAAACTGCGCAGATCGCTCTGTTTCAATCCTTGTCGTTTAGCTAAGGCTTCGCTAAATGGAAGTCTGAGTGCAATATTCCAAGTTTTGAACTGAAATGTTTCACCGATGGCAGTGGTCATCAAAGAAAAAGCTATCCTTGCTTCAAAATGTTTGTCATCCGTTTTGCGAAGTTTTACAAGTTGAAAATTGATTTTTGGCTATCTCAAACTCCATAAAACCTCGCATTCATTTTTCACACTTAAAATAAGATTTGTTTTTAAAACACTCTTACATTTTGACATATTTTGCTCCCTGACTATTAGTAATACTTGGTGTTTGTTAACACCGCACATCTTCCAATACTGCCACTGGAGGTCTACGAGATTCTTCCTAAAAGAAGCAATGGTTGCCAATCCGCTTGCAGGGTTCTCCCGATCCAATCAGCTCGGACGTCACTTGAAATGTATTCCTAAACTCGTCGATATTCACATAGGCACCCTAGTTATAGAAGAAAATATGCAATCTTAAAGAAAACCTCCATTATTATTAAAATAAATGTTATTTCTCCCTTGTATTGTACAATTTGGAAATTAGGAATTATTTCAAACAATTTAACGTCAACTTGTCCCAAGAGTGGAGGTTCCCTTTAATAAATGAAAGAATATTTCCTGACTTCATTTACTTTGTTTGGAAAATGTTACAAGGCACAAATATTACATTGATTCACGCCCTTTTATAAACTGATTGCCATTTCAAGGCGCTGATGCTGTATTACCGCAAAGTGACAAAGTGATGAACTTCGTTACGGAAACAGTGCTTTTTTATCGCTTTTTTCGGGGGTGGAGAGGGGACGCTACCTTCAGAACTACGTTCTGCAACTTCACTGTTTAATAGTGTCAAGCTCAATATGAACAACAACAAAATTCTCAAAGCCATCGAACTAATGTAGTGTCTATCATGTCTAAAAACAAATAATCCGTGCATGTTTCTGAAGCCAAATAGAGACTTATAGTCTTTTCATACTAAGCTAATTAACAATTTTTTAAATATCCTGAGAAATCGCGTGGAATATCGCCTGATACGAAGGCGACGAGGCCGTAGGCCGAGCTGGCTAAAATCTGACGATATTCCGCAAGTTTGAGCAGGATGACTGTTTTATCATTCAACAAAATTGTCATCGAAATGAATTTTACAGCTAGACAAACGAACGAATCTTGGTAACCTACGTGTAGGGCAGGATATCTGTTTTGTATGGATGACATATCAACACGGACTTTGTGGTCATGTATGGGCATCGTGCGAATGTTCTAAATAATTATTCTGCGAAACGCACCATCGTATAGGTCGAGGACTGGTGACTAAATCAGACGATATTTTCCAAGATTGCACAAGATTAATGTTTCATTATTCAACCAACTGCCAACAAAACGCATGCTGCAGATTGATAAATCTCAGCAAACTACGTATATCGCGGGATATCAATTATGTACTGATAGCAGATAGCAAGGGCTTCCTGATCATGGCTGCTAACGCCGTTTTCTGTACGTGTCCCTCGCTGCCGGGTGTACCGAAACTATTGTAGCTTCCGAAGAGAACTTCATACCTTTAGAAACCTGACTCCTCCATTAAGGGTAAATGCATTCCGCGCATGAAGTACGCGCCGATTGTTGAAGCATACTAGGTCTCCTGGCTGCATTTTCACTGATTTCTAGAAATAAAACTACGTAAATCAATCATTGTTTCTATAAACACAATTAAGGCAGGCAGGCTGAAAGGTAAGTAGGTAGGTGTGTGGGGAGGGAGGGAGGGAGGGAGGGAGGGAGGGAGGGAGGGAGGGAGGGAGAAGGGAGGGAGGGAGGGAAGGAGGGAGGGAGGTACACAACCGCACCCAAAACTCAGAAAATGGGCTTGCACACCAGAGGAGGTGGGTGACATCAAACTTCAAAGCAACTTCACACGTGTCACTGTGTATATGCCGTAAAATTCAGGTTATAAGCCCCCTGCTTATAAGCTCCCCCGGTTATTGTCCCATCTACCTGGAAACAATAAAATACATCCGGTTATAAGCCCCCCGGATATAAGCCCCTTTTCTGCTGGATGACAGTACTGAACAGGGCTAAGTGTTGCTTTATTATGACTTTTTAACTCAAAAACGTATCTCGATCAACACTGCCGTGGCTCGTTTCGAAACGTTGTTTTTATTCCGCTTATAAGCTCCCCCGGATATAAGCCCCTCCGCTTATAAGCCCACCAAAAACCCCTTACGAAGTTGTATAAGCACTGGGCTTATAACCGGAATTTTACGGTAGTCGCGCGATCTCAAGACTACTTTTAATACCTGAATTGGTGATTCATCTAGCAGCTTTGTAAACGTCCTGTATGCTTCAAAGTATGGCTCGACGTCTTCCTGTGATGAATTAAAGAACCGCGTTATGATGATTACAGAGTAGACAAGAAACGACCTCTAAAATAACGACGTCAGTGTAGCTAGGATGCTGGGCTTTACCCCCATTTGGCGCTCCACAAAAAGGCGAAGTGCGCATCAAGTCTGAAAATAAAACCCAAGCATATGACCCTAAGAGAAGAACTTGGAAGTGGTTATTGTTTGTTTTGAGATTTCTTGAAAAATGATAATTGATTCGCAATAACTCTGGTACTTTCTTACCTCTGGTACTGATAGGGTACCTTCAAAAGGTGGCGACCAGTTGACAGCCACAATCTATAAGATGCAAACATTCGAGAGAAAAGTCACTAAAATGTATTTTAAAATAAAGTTGAGTGCTTGAGCAAATGTTGCAAGGGAAAAGTTCTGTTAAGATACTAAAGCCCAGGCCAAGCGAGGATGAGAGTTGACGAGAGTTGACTCTCGTGAGAGTTTTTGTCAGCCCTCATCGACTATCATCAACTCAGGCCAAACGACATCAAGAGTCCGTCAAGAGAGGCAGAAAGGAAGAGAAAACTCTCAACGACTCTCATGACTAATTCGAGCACGTTAAAAGTCGATGAGAGCGCATCAGAGTCGATGAGAGTGCATGAGAGTTTCAGGCCAAACGAGAGCCCGGGCTTTACATACAGGGTAGTTCCCAACCCTCTTGGTGTGATGTCGGTATCTTTTGACGTCACAGACTCTCGTGTGTGTGGTGTACCCAACAATGTGGTCAAATTGGACGCTAAGCGAGTTAAGAGTCATGAACATGTGTCTAATGTATAAGCTAAAGAAAATAAATCTTGCTGTATACTACCACACCTCCTTATCAGGGTTCAGAACAATGTGCGGCCTCTTGTAAACTAGTTTGACTGGATAATCTCTAGCAAAAATAAAAATACATAAAAATTTATTGATGTATGGTTTGAGACTAATGTGTTACATTTAGAATAATAAATGGGTGTGCAAAGATATGGAATTTCTCTTCGGCTTTTTCGACCCGATGTTGTGTTGAACACAAAGACTCTCCGAATGTTGTCCGGAGGTGATATTACCGTTTCCGAACGTTTTCCGAATATTTCCAAAGATCACCCAAGATAACAGAAGTTTGCTGAACACGTTACATACATGACTTCACACCATCTGTAAAAAATTAGTACAAAATTAGCAGCTCAAAGATACATTTTTTAGTGGGAAAAGCCCTGGATTATACCTCTAGGGAGAGGAGAAGAGCATTTGCAAACGGTCGGATGTTCTAGTCTTCTTGGATAAGGACGATAGATAAACCGTATGTCTCGTCTCCTGCACCTTTACTGTTATTATCAGCAGGGGGCATTCAAGAACCCACACACTCGTTACAAAGAGTAGCCTGGGGCACGTAGTTCCCAGTCGTTTTGGTCTGGCCTTGTACTGTCACCAAGGTTGGGGTGGAAAATGCTTGGAAATAAAAATTATTAGCTACGATACTCTACAAAATACTCTAACAATTCTAGGGCAAATATATGTGACGTTTGTATGTAAGCGCAAGGCAAGCCCCTTTAAGGTCAAAGCTTATGTAACAGTCTCTTAGTACTTGTACATGTACTTGTGTCGGAATGCTTTGAACAATAAGGTGCCAAAACACATCAAAGCACGACGGTAATCTGACTAGCGTGTACCTTTCAAAGTGTATTTTTTGAAATGTTCCTGGTATCCGTACAAGATTATCAAATTCTTCAGGAAACTGCTTTCGGAATTCCTCGGCAACATGGAAAGAGTCTAGAAACAAACTCTCCCCTCCTTCCACCTCCGGATCAAATCTGCAAGAGAGAATAACAATATCCACAACAGTTAATAAATTAGTTAGAAATTGACAGATTGCTTTCCGTTCGGTAAAAACAAACAAACAAACAACAAATCACAACATGCTTTGATGTGACTATCGCTTGATTATCGATTGATTGCTTAGTTTTGATAGATAAGTAGGTAGACAGACAGACAGACAGTCAGACAGACAGATAGATCTAGACTGAACGATTGGTTGATGGATGGATGGATGGATGGATGGATGGATGGATGGATGGATGGATGGATGGATGGATGGATGGATGGATGGATGGATGGATGGATGGATGGATGGATGGATGGATGGATGGATGGATGGATGGATGGATGGATGGATGGATGGATGGATTGAATGGATGATTGATTGCTTGATTGATGATCAGGTGTCTTTGTTTACTTGCTTCTTGCTCGTTCGTTTATTGTTAATGATTAGAGCCCCTGGGGCAGCAATGTCCAGCTTTGATTTCTCTGTTACACTACAGTGGAGCCCCGTTAATACGGCCACCAACGGGCCATGGAAATTTGGCCGTATTAACGGGGTGGCCGCATTAACGGGGTATGGTTAAATTTCATGACTGGTCTACCTAGGGTACCAGGAAGCCGCAACCTTCGTATTCATTTGCTTTTTACACACACAATGATTTAATCGCTTTGTAATTTAGTCAAGGGAATGTTACTGACTGTCAAGTTTATTCAGTTTCTTTTAAACTGCTGTTTGATTAGTTACAGGGGTTTTGAATAAAAAAGTATCATTCAATAGTGTATCTCAAGTACTGTATGGATTATTAATTGTATTTGCTTCGAGTGGCCGTATTAACGGGGTAAAATTGTAAAGGATTATACGAGTTGGGATTTCAGAATGTGGCCGTTGGTCGTATTAACGGGATGGCCGCATAAACGGGGTTTTATTATAAGGAAATGTATGGGCGTTTCGCCGGGACAAAAAAATGTGGCCGTAATAACGAGGTGGCCGTATTAACGAGGTGGCCGTAAGGCGGGGTTCCACTGTATTTTGTCTTAACAATATTGTAAATTTGGATCCAGTCAATCAAGAAAAGCAGCTAGCAGCCTCACCTTAAGCAGTGAAGAAGCTGAAGTCCAGGGGGAGACTCGTAGTACATAAGATCCATATGAAAGCCGAGACCCGCACTGGAGTATGCAATGTTGATGGGGTTAGGGACGCTCTTTACATCAAATGTCTGGGAGAAGAGAAAGAAAAACATGAAAGCTACTGCATAGGGATGGAAGGTATAATAAAATAATAAAATGAATAAAATTAATGACTTTATGTGTCTACGTATTTAGCACTGCTGTGCTAACTGGGAGCACTGTAAATAAACAAACAAATAATGTAAATAGAAGAGAAATCCCAACTGGCAGGAAGCTGACCAATTGGCTATTTACAAAGTGTGGGGGAGTTGAATTTGGGATACCCAGCATGTTTTATGAGGTTGAAATAGGCGTAGAAATTTTCGTAGAGCTCTACGCTTCTACTTAGTACGGTAGTAGCATATATATAGTTAACTCTTGTAAGCTTGTAGACCCGTACATTAGTAGAGATAGGTTAAGATTGGTCAAGACAGCTTGGTGTCCACCTATAAACTAAACTTTAGCATAGAATGTACACCCATAGACCAGTCCATCTTGTACTCAGTATATTACATGTATATAGTACTCTACTCTACCTCTACCTCTACCTCTACCTCTACCTCTACCTCTACCTCTACCTCTACCTCTACCTCTACCTCTACCTCTACCTCTACCTCTACCTCTACCTCTACCTCTACCTCTACCTCTACCTCTACCTCTACCTCTACCTCTACCTCTACCTCTACCTCTACCTCTACCTCTACCTCTACCTCTACCTCTACCTCTACCTCTACCTCTACCTCTACCTCTACCTCTACCTCTACCTCTACCTCTACCTCTACCTCTACCTCTACCTCTACCTCTACCTCTACCTCTACCTCTACCTCTACCTCTACCTCTACCTCTACCTCTACCTCTACCTCTACCTCTACCTCTACCTCTACCTCTACCTCTACTCTATTTGGGACCACTGAACACAAAATCCATCCAATGGCAGGGAGGAGGATTTGAGACCGGGACCTCTGCAGATTACAAGTCCAGTGTCCTAACCACTAAGCCAAGCTGCCTCCCAAGTCAGTAGAGCATTCATGTTTGCATAGAACTGGACTTAATCATGTGTTTGATTAAATCGATCTTTGATTTTAAAACTCTAAAACCAGTTTCAGTGATTTTTAGTTCCCTTTGTTTCAGAGGGAAGTATGGGCCACAGACACTATTCGCAGTAAGGGAACAAAACAACAGTTCAAAATTAACAGCAAAGGAAAAGGAGAGTTATTTCCAAAATTATTGCAAATAAACAGACTAAGAATGGAACAAAAAAGCTAATAATAGCGTCAAGGGCTTGGGACAATAATTATCAGGAAAAAACCCAGAGTTCCAGATAGGGCTTCAACCTCATGACATTCTGCACGCCAGCCATGTCCCCACCATGACTTGACTCTGCAAACATTGTAAGTGTAGCAAAAGCTTTCTCCTCAAGTGCTTATCTGCACTTAACTGGCCTGGGTACCAAATATTGCGACATTTACAAATCCTTCATCAAAGATTTACTAAAAACACAGTCACTTGTTCCTTTACTTGTATCAAGTCATGACCAGATCAGTGTGCTGTATGCCGTGCCGTTAAGTGGCAGGTAAATGTACTTATAATAAGAAAACCTTTTTTAGATTCCTTCACAGTGCAAATAACAATATGGTAACCTACTTTTCCATAAATGGTTTCCTGTACAGGTCCTATAAGGCTCCCAACCTAATAGTAATGGATAATGGATAATATAAATTAATTGTAAATGCTGTTGTTACGTTGATGATGTTTAACATGAACAAGCCGTTTTGTTTTATTTGCTTTTGTGAGTTACTTTTATTATCATGCATCAGTTAAATTATCACAACATAGCATTATTATTATTATTATTATTATTATTATTATTATTATTATTATTATTGTTTATTAATTTTAAATATAAAACAAACTTTATTATTGAGTACTTCGTTTTCACACAAACTTGAAGCTTAGGTGTATCTGGTTAAAAAAAATATTAATACAAATTTTGTTTTTCCTTAAGTTTTTCCTATGAGATAATTTCAGTTAATATGTAAAAATTTCAATAGCGTTCCTACATAAAACCACTCTGAAAGCTCCTACATGCTCTATTCCCTAATGGCTAAGCTTCTATGTACACAAGTTATAATATGTACAAATTGAGGTGAATTACCGGTATCTACAAAATTATTATTGTTATAATTGGGGACTGGAGTGTTAACGGAGAAAGACAGAGTGGGGGAGGTGGTGCTTTTAAATATACTGTACTCTCTTGTAGCACAACTTCGCAATAATTTTATACTGGTAGTAAAATAATAATCAAATAAAGTGGATATTAAATAACCTTAGTTTTTCCTTGTTTTATGGTCTATAAATTAATTCAATTGAGCATCTTGGCAGGGGGGGGGGGGGGGGGGGGTGGGAGCGCACCTTTGGGTCACCTCAAGCAAAGTGAGTCAACTCGTTATTGACTGGCTTCGCTGCTCCTGCTGGGGACCCAAAGGTGAGCCTGCTCACACACAAACATCTGACAAACCTTGACAACATTTTCCTCATCAAGTGGGACACCTTTGACTAATGATACACCATGGTCACTTAACTGGGACAACATCCTGAGTACAAATGGGCAAAACATTATTTTATTGGTTTAGGATAGCTTTTAGTAATCTTTATAAATGCATTTTTGTATGATATAATCTTGGATATTTCAATTGAACTAGCAAAGACAGCAAATGAGCTAAACTAGTAATGACAGTGGAATGCCAAAATCTTGGACCTCTAAGCTAGGAAAATCAAAGGGGTCTATGAGCCACTCGTGAATGCGTTAGATATATTTGAATCGTTCCTTTGAACAGCATAGAATCGATGGGAAATATTCATTATAGGGATAGCGAGAAAACTTAGGAAACAGTGATATTGGAGAGAGGTACCTTTGTAAAGCTGTATTTTTATTCACAGCCGAGGGAAAAGACATTTAGAAAGTGCCCGTGAACATACCTAATTTGCATAATGTTAACAACACATCGATGGAAGGATGGAAGGCTAAACTTCCCCACTATACTCGTTCATTGCGCAAGCGCATTCACGAGTAAAAAGGGGTTTGTCTTTGAGAAATTAAAATTGGGTGGTACAAATCGTAGTGTTTGAATGGGGGAATAAAATCTAAAGGCCGGTGATGAAACTGGGTTTGAGTTTGAGAAGTATGTATTTTACATGATACACTGAACCTCACAGGGTTTGTATGTGTCCATGGGGGAGGGGAGGGGTTAGTAGAGGGAGGAAGTGAAAATGCCATAGTTGAAAATAGGTACGCAATGTTTATTTAAAATAATTTACTTACTTCCAAAGGCCTTCCTTTGACTCCATAATGTCACTGTAATTAACCTCGGGCAGGCTGTGCTACAGGAACACACACACAAGTTAAATGTAATAATAAAATATTATGCTATTATTGTATTAGTTTAGAACTCAAGATGTGCAATGAAACTCTCTAGTTGAACCTTGACATCTCATGGTAACAGCCATGTTAAAACACAACAAAAGCGTCCTGGGCAGTGTTTGGGAGGTGATGGGTTTTAATTTTGTCACCTGGACCAGTACACTCTCAACACCACTGATCTATTATAGCAGTATGACATTGTAGGATATGTGTCATACCCAGCAAAATAAAATGGCTTTGTTCACCTTGGTTATCTCCACAGCTAAGTGGATAGAGTGCCTGAATCCCATTTGACTGTATGACGTAGTAAAAATTATTTTATTATAACGTGACTATACATCAGAAACCCATATTGATAAGGGCTGAAACGTGCTACTCCCTATGATTTGTATCGTCACAAAGCATTTGCAAATTTATTTCAATTAAGTTACATATTTGGATAATCACGAGAAGAAAATGAACTAAATGGATTGAATTAAAATTGTGCGCTAGATGGCATTATCTTGTTTTTGAACAAACTTTTTATTATAAGTTTATTGAATAAAGTTACACTTGCTTAAATTCTTCTGTTTCATTCAGTAGTTTCACTTGAATGGATACACTTGATGAATTTCTTCACTTTCTGTAAGAAATTTATGGCATTTAGGTCAGAATTCAACTTACCGCTATATCGAAAATGTTATTGCATGTCATTTTGGTATAAAGAGGGTCGTACAGGGGTATTCGCGTGACACGTGATTAGCTGATTTTATTTTCAGTGAAACGTGAATTTAATAAATTTATTCTTCGTGACCCGTGACTGGAAGGTTTTGCGTGAAACGTGACGAGCTTTTGTTGTAATAACCGATATTCTTGATTTCACCACTTTATTGACTTTATTTTGCGTGATTTTGAGACGTGAGACCTCAAATGTGACCTCCGTATAATTATCGTAATGTCAAACACTCTTTGTAGAGTAAGAACAGGATAAAAGAGTAACTATGTTTCTTTCTTATTTTCGTAATTTCTTAATCAATTTTGATTTCTTCAAACACTATTTGTAGCGTAAGAACAGGATAAAAGAGTACTTATTTTCGTGATTCGGGAAAATGAAATTTCAATATCTGTGATCCGTGATTCGTTATTTTTTTCGTCCGTGAATCGTGCCAGAGACCCCCCCTGTACGACCCTCTATAACGCATTCGTGTACAAACTCTCTGGCATGTCTTCAACTACTTTGCAAAACTGAATATTCAAAGGCTGTGAACGCGTGTTACACGTACAACCTCTTATGAGTTTCTGCTAGCAATTTACATACCTCTCCTAAATGTAGCTGTGTGACTCTATTTTGACTGTCAACTCTTCTTGCTGCTTCAGAGTAGCAATTCTCTCTCAACCATTGCAAGTTTATCTCTCCTTGATGATTACCTTCATTTTCCCATGTCATTTGAAGATTCTCTCGATTTTCTGTAGACATCAAAATTTCATCAATTTGGCAGAATATATTAAGCTCCAAGATTGGTGAATGTCCAAATACTTATTTACAAGTCCGCGGTGTAGAATTTACGTTCTTGCTCTGCCAGAGGGCAGATTTATTTAGTGGTTGTTTGTCAATGCAACCCTTAAAAACTCACATGGGGATCAGCGGGACGTAGTTTTTTTTTGAAGCAAGGTAAAGGGAGGCGTGATGGACAGTATTTGGTATTTAATTTTCTAAACACTGTCATACAAACAATTGATTTTTTAACCTCCCATAAACAGGCATTTTTTTTTCTGGTCATGAGGGTGTCTGCCTATGAGATAATTGACAGTCTGGGCTATAAGAAATTAGGGAACCATCATTTACGGTAATCGATACTGTCCAATGATGCACTTCTACTGATTGTGCAGTTCCAGGAAATATCCATACCGGTCCCAGTCCCCACGGAAGGTCAATGGAATTTCCAAGGGGCTAGGTCCAAAATTTTTCAAAGAAAATATGGGACATAACGGGAAATTCCAGAGGGGTGAAGGGATTCAAAATCAAAAAATCTTCCATGGGAGGGGTATCCATGGATTTTTTATGGAACAGTGACAACACATTGTTGGAGTGAAACATGGAGACAGGGATGGCATCTTAACATGCACCTGTCCATTGTTTCATATACAGACATACATCTAAAAATTATGAAATTGATTGAATACAGTCAGACAGAAATTATGAAATTCATTGAATACACTCAGACAGAAATTATGAAATTGATTGAATACAGACAGATCGACTTAAAAACTGACAGATAGCCATGTACATGCAGTGTATCTTATTTTTGATATAACATGCTGTGGTTTGAATTAATCTTACTTCAAACCAGTTTCAAATGACTTTTTAATTCCCTTTCTATCAGATAATAAATATCAGACAATGACAAATTTGGAAAAAAATTAAACTGAAGAGAAATTGAAACCATAACTTACAATAAATTATACAGTGCAGTGTCGACGTCCCCCAAAATCTGTGCTTTGATTTAACGAGAATATTAATTTTTGCTTTGCTTCCTGTTTGCTTTATCATAATGAAATTGTATTGTTTATTTGAGAGTTTATTTGAGAGTTAATTCATGCACATGTTCATGATTGATAGTACTTACATGTATGTGTGACAAGAAAATTGTGGTCAGGGGTCGTATTATTTCAAAATAAAATAATTATGTAGACCTTTAGAATGGATTGTGCCAGTCCATCAAAAATAATGCTCATTAATGCTCAGTTACTTACTAGAAAGTGAGAAATCTTCGAGTTCCAATGGATCTGGAATGGACAAGACATCAATCATCCTCTGACCACTATGTGACTGCTTGCACTGTTTGCACTGGCAACAAAAACGCAACCAACTGTTATGAAATCTGAAAAAAAAAAATCAGTTGTGGGCTTAAATTAATTTGGCTAATAGATGACAATTAACATAGGAGCTTTCAGGTCATACATGTAAGCTACTGTAGTCTGTGAGAAAGATGCCATTTTTGATTGCATGTGATTTGTTCCCAGCAAAAAATTATTAATAATTAATAATTATAATAGTAATAATAAAAATATAAATAAATAAATAACAAATAAATAATGTTGTTTATAGTGGTCATGCACTTAGCTTCGAGATAGCTAGTTTGCAGGCATGCCACTGAAACACAGGAAATAAATAATTTTAAATGAACATAATATGGTTAAAAATCCCAACTGGCAGGAGGCAGACCAGTTGGCTATATACAAAGCGTGACCGAGGATTTGAACTCGGGATGACTGTGAAACAAATCCAGCTAGTGGCAGGGTGGAGGGCTTGAACCTGGGACCTCTGGATTACAACACCAGCGCCCTAACCACTCAGCCACGCTGCCTCCTATAAATAAATTATAAATACAAAGAGGAGAAAATTACCGTATTTTCTCAATTTAACGCCCCTGGCGTTTATTTCAAAAGTGGCCTTGTGGACCCGGCGTTTATTTGAAGCCGGCGTTTAATCGGGCCCCGGCGTTTATTAATGAAGCAAAATTTTCTGTCATTTTTTCAGATTGATTTATTATCACCCATCCTCTGACACCTAGGGAAGTTTGTTAAAGCGGAACTAGATTTCTCTTTGTACCACCCTGGCAAACTGTCCCTGAGTCTGTGCGTCATCAGTAATGAGATCTAATGGCAACACGAACACGAACATGTTATGTGTTATTTTGTTGTACAGCTTCCCAGCTTCCATTCTTGTTCTGTTGAGCCGGACTTTTCTTTTGAACGTTTATTAAGATTATCAAAATACCATAGCGTACTAGCATGTCAAAGTAGTGCTATTTAATATGGGAAAAATCAACTTGTTGGTTCAAACAAATAAACGCTGGGGCCTCGAACAAACGCCGGGGCCTCGATTAGACGCCCCCGGCGTTTATTTAAAAACAAGCCATTTTGATCCAGCGTTTATACAAAGCTGGATCGAGGTCCGGCGTTTAATTGAGAAAATACGGTACTGGATTTTGAGTCCAGTCTCACATCTGTTGTGATTGGACAGTGTAATAGATTGAACTACTTGTAATTATTAATGTCATCAGTACGTAGCCCTGGCACTTTTTGGCCGATCAAAGCAGACATCTCTCTCACTTTAGCCTCTTTGTGCCATGTGCTGCACAAGACCATTTTTCAAAGGTTTCTGCAATCAAGTAAGCGAAAGTTTTTTTTATGCAGTACAGGTGTGATTCGGCATGTCATGTGCAACCCTGAACCTCAAGACAGCTTTTTGCATCTGAAGGGGCTACCCTGAGCGGTATAAATCAATAAAGGTTCTTTGTCTTTGTCTTTATCAGGCATCTTTCCTTGTCCAGTCCAGGCATGAAATGTGGCTAAATGAAATTTACATGTAGGCTAAATTAGACTCGACTAAATGCTCAGGTGTAAAGTCAAGATCAGTGATGAAATCCGAAGGAGAAGATTGAATTGGATTGGCCACGTGCTCAGAAAGGAGAGGAATGATGACTGCGTGGTGGCAATGGAGTGGCAACCTGAAGGGAAGAGAAAAGTGGGATGACCTAAAACCACACGGAGAAGGACGGTGGAAAAAGAATCCAGGCAAAAGAGATGGTCCAGCTGGTCAGAAGTCAGGGGCGCAGCGCAAGACAGGGCTAGTTGGCGAGAGACAGTTACAGCCTTATGCACCTCATGGCGTGAAGAGAACTACATGCAACTACTAACTAAATGCTCAGGCTGGTCAGCACACGGCACTAATGGTTGCACTGTATCTACCAGTAATAAATGAAGGCACCTCCCCCAATTTGCAAGCTCATCTACTGGGGATGAGTTTAACCTACATTTGTATAATGAATTGAACCTGAGCTTAAGCCCCAGCAGTTATATTGTATATGTTGTGGTTTAAATTTTTCTTTCGTTTAAAATTTTTCAAACCAGTTTGATTTTTAGTTTTCATTGTCTTGTATTGATTATCATAATCTGAAACAAAGGAAAATAAAAATCATACTCGATCATACTCGATCATACATGCTATATCTGGGGAACAACAAATATAAGCTTGACTAGAAAAAGCTAAAACAAGCTTTCAAGAATGGAGTATTGCTGCAAAGCAAAGAATGAAATCCCAATTGATCAAATTTATGAATTCAACAAAGAACCATGCTATGAATAAGAAAATCAGTAACTGTTTGGCCTGTTTTGACTGTTACAAAAGCAGCATTATATATAAATTAGACTTAATTTAAACTCACTTGGAAGTGTGACCATCTTTCCATTCTATTTCTATACAATTTCCAGATACCAAAGCCTTGATACTATTCACACTGTTTGTGTCCTGCAATGTGATATTAACCAATATTTCTTACTTAATATCTATTACCATCATGTGATGTCGTCTATGCACTGTACTCCACACACACACACTTCTCACAGCTAGCAGCTTCCCCGCTCACTGCTCTATTTTGATTTTTCATTATTCAAATTTATGTTTTTGCATCACATGCTAGGAAAAGTCTGCTTGCAGTCTAGAGCCTCAAGAGAGAAAAAAATAAAGTTTATATAATATAAACTTTTTATTTTTCTTTCTTGAAATGCTATCCTAGACTTGCACTGCAAGCATTATAACTTACTGTGAAATTCCGGTTATAAGCCCCCCCGGTTATAGGCCCATCTAACTGGAGACAAAAAAAATACATCCGGTTATAAGCCCCTCCCCAGATATAAGATCCCCTCTGCTGGATGATAGTACTGAATGGGGCTAAATGTTACATTAACTATATTAATTTTTTTGACTTTTTAACTTAAAAAAAGTATTTCGATCAACACTACCATGGCTCTTTTCGAAACATTTTTTTTTTATTCCGCTTATAAGCTCTCCCGGATATAAGTCCCTCTGCTTATAACCCCACCAAAAACCCCTTATGAAGTTGTATAAGCCCAGGGCTTATAAAAAGTTTTATGCCATCTGCATGCATACCATCTGGAATAAGCGGCTGGCAGGCCTGACATCAGCCTGACTTGCATTGCTTTGCAATTAGCCTAGAAACAGACAACCTAATAATAATTTACTAACAAAACTAATTTGCATGTGATTGCAACTAACCTTAGCTTTCCCTTTAACAAAGTTACTAAGAGCCCTACAAAAGCTTGTTCTTTGCTGTAGTAAAACATTGCATCTCAGCATTGTCGCACCTGTTTGAAAGAATATACAGTCAGGTGATTCAATTCTAATAAGAATTGTTCAGCCTTTGGCGATTGGGAAGGGATGGTAATTTGATAAATTCCAGTCACCAAGGAGAGTAAAGCAAAACAAAAGCAAAACACAAATTACTTTCAACACTGACACATGAAAACCCCTCTATTATCTTAAATTTAATTAGTCAATTACAAACAGCACACACCCCCCAAACCCTGAGCATCTGTTGTCCCCTGCCCCACCCCCACCCCCAAAATAATAATCATCACTAAAACCATCTACCTCTGCATCTACCTTGTCTTCCTTCAAAGTTTGATGATTTTGAATTAAAGGGACACTGAGACCAATTTTTTAGGATAACTTTGAAACCAAAAGACATTCTAATCACAGGAGATGCAAACATACTGGTTAGGTTTAGATTAAAACTACCCAACCAGTTCTCTGAGAATATAATTAAGTGTGTTTGGCTGCAGGTCACCAGGATGTGAATGGCTGCAACTTCACAACATCAGGCTGATGTATTTCAAGTTTTTCCTTTGTTTTGTGGAAAAATTGCCCGTAACTGACTATATGGTTTGCTTAAATTCCTTTGAGAAAATGAATAGATTTCCTTCTCTTGACTTTCTGGGAATATCATGTGTACATGAAAAAGCAGTTCATTTTATATTACTTATCTTCAGCACATTTTCACCCCCAAAACCTAAAAATCCCCGTCACAGTGCCCATTTAAAATATAATTTTTTTCTGACAAAAATTCTGAAAATAGCCCCCACTACCTCACCACCCCTCCCCCACCCATTACTGTCCATTATCCACCCTCTTCATTAAAAGCCCAGGGCTTTTTGCAGCTTACGGTCACTTGGCATATTGTGGTGAACAAGCAGTACGCACGCACAGGGACATACAAAACAGACAAAAGTCAAGCAGGCTTAAGATTCTTGATATGAAAGGCTTCCTGGGGTTTTATAGACAAGGATAGAAAGTGCCTGACTGGTTATCAATGAATCTTTGTTTTGTATGTCCTTGTGCGAGTAATTCGTCTTTATAACAGTCATATATTTTACAGTGTTTATACTTTACCAAGGGGCAAAGTACAAGATCTCACAAGAAAGGCTCGCTTCCATTCGATCGAGGCAATGTTATTCCTGTCCTAACATAAAAAATAATACCTCAAATTACCTGAGCATCAATGGTAAAATGCTAATTCTCTAACTCTGCCTATTTACAGAGCACAGCCCGCACACTTTTTGCCCGTCTGTTGAGATAAACACAAGAAAGACAAGTAAAGAATAGAAATTTTTTGAGCGTTTTGCCTCTGTTTCAAAACGAGTCCACATTACCCTCTTTGTTTGGGGTCGTCACGCAACGCTTCTAGCCGAAAGCTGTAGGATTTTAACACAAGCGTGAGCACAAGCAAAACTCGGAAAAGTCCATCGAAACCCTTCAAAATGCGGGCGCAAACACAAAGATCCTTGTGCTTGCATTTTTTTGCATTTTAATTGTTTGTTGCTTGAATGCCAGTAGGTGCTTGTGTACATCAAGCTAGACTACGAGCAGCCCCTATTTTTTCGCATGCTGTCTCAAATTCTCTTCAACTTTGGCATTGTTATTTTGTTTTCAGCTTTATTCAAGAACTTCATAAGTGTACAATGCAAAAGCAAACTAGCAACTGGGTAGATTACCAATCTCTCAGCGACCTCAGTCGTCGTCAGCGCCGCCATTGTCAGTTTCGTTCCCAGTCTGTTCGCAGTGTCTGTTTGGAGCCAAGGGCTTGGACTGGCTGGACTCGTGAATGGGGCCAGACTTTGGATCCGAGAACTGGGCATTTTGGGGGTAAAAGTTTGACGAGTAAAAGTGACCAGCAAATTTATGTACCTGTAAATCATTACCTATGTAATGATGGTTAATTGTCAATTGTGGAGCGGGTAGTTGATTCAGTCATCTTCAGTGTTGTATTTCAGTCATAATCTCCAGTCGATTTGTTCGAACCGCTTTGTTGGTTCACCGTTATTCCCTGGTTTTATTGTTTACAGCTGTAGCACGTCTCTGGTTTAGTCTCTTTATCAGTTTGCACAATAAAGCTCCAAATTAATTCCCAAACTCTGGTGGTCCGTGATTGAATGTACATAATTACTGTATGTTATACTGCTATTAAAGTCGCCGAAAGTAGAACTACGATGAGCTCTAGAAAGGGGCTTGTCTTAGCACTAATACGGCTCTTGGTTCCAAGAAGCAGAATAAACAAAATATCGGCAATATGCTGTGACGAGAAAACACCCTACTCATTCAAAACTTGTTTATTGCTGTTTTGTAAAGAAATAATCAGGCGAATAATGGCTTTTTGTGACGAAACTTTCGATAGTGTTGTGATATGGCAGCGCACGTGCGCAAGGTACTGGCCGCCAGGCCGTGGGTTTCACCATTGCTTCGTATCTCACTTGCTTTTCTCAAAATAAACGGCAACCAGCAAAATGTGTTAAAAAAGTGTTAAAAGTAAGACTATTCTCTTCCTTAAATGACGGGCACGATCTCGAACTGTTGTATTTGCACAAATTACCCAGGTGGGGGGGGGGGGGGGGGGGGGGGACTCCCATATATGATATGGACGGTGATGCTCGTCGTCTCGCTTAGGGGTGTAAATTTCGGATTTTGGTCTCGCTTAGGGTGTTCTGGGCAAAATGTCATTATTTTTAGCCGTCAAGGTCTCGTTTAGGGTTGCACGCGAAGAAATAACAAAAAAGAAAGAATTTTGATTCGTTATATTTAATCTTTCAGGGGTCTGCATAATATTCGGCCACACCCAGATTGGTCTCTTTTAGGGGTTAAATTCAAAATTTCCGACGAGCATCCCCGTCCCTTTCATATGGG
>OY855908.1:7885000-8030000 GCA_963693305.1 Meandrina meandrites | reverse complement strand
ATGACGTAGTGCCCCGATCAGGGCTCGAACCCGGACCACTCGATGCGGTGTCCAGTGAACTAACCATAACGCCACCGCGCCTCCCACACGGTAACTTTTATTGCGGCAATTTCATCCACAGAGTGTACTGGTATTCTAAATACGTTCATTATACACACGTCTTGCGATTTATCACACAGAAATCTTCGCATCTTTAAATCCAATAATCAGCTAGCGTGCCTGATTTGCAGGCACTTGAGGCAATTGTCAGAACCCGATGTGCGGCAATCGCTTGGCGTGTTGGTAACCCAAAACCGGCACTTAGAATGCATATCTTAAGTTATTCAACAACAACGTATCGTTTACTTTCGTTTAGTTTTCTCTGGTTGAATCATGATGATCTTATTTTAAAGTGAAGTTTTAAAGTTTTGTTCTAAACCTAACCGCAGACTAGCCTGTCCGCAAAGATACGTTTAAAATTTGTTTTCAGTTACCTTTTTGGATAAAACGTTCTTCAGTGTTTTTTTTTCATTGAGTAAGTTTTAGGCTTAAGAATATACTTGAAGAGAGAACGAATATACGGATACCCTAATACTTAGTGTACGGTTATGTGTAATATCTAGTATACATAAGATGTTGCTGCGAACGGCGACAAACCATAAACCAATTTTCTGTAACTTGAACGAAGCCATGAGAAAAACTCACAGAACTATAATGACATCACGACAGGGTAAAAGACTCCCGAAAAATACTGAAAACTGAACTTAAATTGCCATATAAACGAGTAAACTTGAACACTGAGGTTAAAACTCGGTGGCCCTCGTGGTCACCATTCGATAACGTCGATCAAAAAACTACTAATTTCTATTTTACTGAAGAACTTCGCGATAATCCATAGATTTCAGAACTATCCTCAGCTGAATATTTAAAGAAAGTCGAAATTTCACAGAATGCAGTTTAAAGACTCTCTGTCGACCGGCATACATTGCGAGCGTTTATTATTGTTTTGATTCTGTCGCTAAAGAAAATCGTTTGAAAATAAAAAAGATTTGAAGCATTTGGCGACCTAAAATAAAATTTGTTGGTAGAAGAGTAATAAAATGTTTGCTTTTCATGTCATTTGGTTAACAAATACTTCATTTTGAAATTATGACCTTGCGTTGTGGGGTCGCAAACTACAAGCTATGGTCGCCGTACGCGTCATTTGAAAACAACTCAATGTATACTTAGAGGGTATGAATGGGGTTTAGTGTTTAGTGTTATTTGCCCACATTTTTTAGTGTTTGCTGTTATAATGGCCACTTTTTTAATGTTTACTGTTTCCGGAAAAATACTGTTAAGTGTTTGGAGTGTTTTTTCCGTCTTATAACATTTTAAATTTTTACCAGCTCTTCAAAAATCATGACTAAAATGGGGATTGACAGAGCTGTGTGCTGTGTGCTGTGTGTCCATTGTGTTGTTCCACAGCCTTTAAAGTTTTGCTTTTACTAGCATGTCTTTAAGTGATTTCCTTTTCTATAAGAAATCAAGGGAGGCTCCTTGAATATCTCTCTGAGTAATGGTTGTTCTTGTATCAAATGCCATTTGTCCATTAGTATGCTCTCCAAACATTGTAATGATGGTTAAAATTGCGTCCAAAGGGTAGAAGCTTTTTGTGCGTTCTGTTTCTGTGTTAGAGCTGTTTTTCTGTCTGAATAGTTACCTTCTGAGAGGATCTTTTCCATCAATTTCTTAGGATAGCCCCTTGAAAAAAGGCACGTTTTGAAGGTTTTAATGTTGTCTGTAAAAGTAACTCTTGAAGAGTTTGTTCTTAAAAGTGTGAGAGCTTCTCCTTTGAAAAAGCCTTTTTTAACGCCTTGTGGTTGACAGCTGTTGAAGTGAGTGCACTGAAAGGTTTCAGTTGGTTTGAAATGTGAACGTGCGCATTAAGAATGCTTTCATTCTCGAATCGCTCTCCGTTATAGACTGTTGTGTCCAAGAATGTTGTTTCATTTTCGGAGACTTATCGGTGAACTTGATTGTAGCGTGATAAGAATTTGATTTCTCAATGAAAACCTGAATGTATTCTTTGTTTGTGTCCCTCAAATTAAAGATATCGCCAATAAACCTTCCCCACAATAGTGGTTGCTTAGCGCTTTGCCTCAAGATCTCCTTTTTGTGCCTAGTGGCTCGTAGAGCCCGAGGCACTATGTTATCGTGCACGCGTGTCCGTAATTCGTAATTGGTAATGAGCGCGTCTAATTAACACGTCATAATCGGAAGCTCAATTTGACATCAGCCGTTTCTCAACGACGTTGGTAAGTTTTCTATGTTAAAGATAAATTTATATTACTTTTCTTCTAGAGCCAGGCTCAACTTTCGGTGGATTTTCAAAGAATTTGATCTTAAAAGCAACATGAAGGGATTTTTCGAGAATTTTCTTGCTTTATCGGTAAAGAAACTGAAGAAAGTGTTGATGATTCTTCTCTCGATCACTGGCCGACGAGCGTTTCTTGTCGAATGTTGTCGTTATATGCTAGGCTATCACTAGGCACATGTAGTCAAAGACTGCCTATTTTTTATTTTTGCCATAAAAATATTGGCAAAGGCTATTTAAGTGCCCATGGCTGTTCCGTGTGTTTGGAGAACGAATTTTCTTTTAGGATTAGTCTCAGCATTTGTCTAAGCTAATGTGTAGCTATAGGAGGGTTTTTGTCATGAAAGGTTTCACATGCTTGACATACTAAAGTAATTCCTTCCTCCTGCGGGATGTTTGTGTAAAGGCTAGTGACATCCATGGAGACTAGGATTGCGTTACTTGGAACCTTAGTGTTTTCAATTAAGGTAATGAAATCGGACGTATCTTTGAGATACGAGTCTGTATTTGCGCTATAGGCTGAAGTAGTTTGTATACAAAGGATGATAGGCGTTCTGTTGGGCCATTTCACAGCCCGATATGATAGGACGGCCGACCAAACACGGCTTGTGAATTTTTGTTAGAGTATGGAAAGCTGGAATTTGAGGCGGATCTGGTGTCTGATTAAACCATTTAACCCTCTTGTACGAAAGTGGCATTCCACAAAGATGCAAAAGACGATTCAGTGACTGAAAATCAAGAAGGAATCGAGCAAACTACATGTATGCCACCAGCTGCAAGAATTTCTAACTAAAAAAATCGTATCTTTACGCTGTCGAAACATATCTTTTTCATATGTGAATATAACGACGAAAAGATAGTGAAAAAATTTCCGAATTCTCCTCGGAAATCTTCAATATTGTTCGGATACCTTCGAGAGCCTTCGGACATCTTCGGTAGTCCCCGGTGATCATCGTTAGTCTTCGGAAAGCTTCCGAAATGATCAAGAATCGTCGGAAAATGGCGGAAAACGTCTTGATATACTAAAAAACAATGTTGGCTTTTGTCAAGCCGTTTTTGTTTCTTTCTGGATAAAATTTACTGTTTCAGTGAATTTTTTACTGTTAGTGTTAAAATGCCTAAAATTTTACTGTTTCATGTTACAGAGCCTAAAAATTAAGTGTTTAGTGTTATCGAGGTACCCCCATTCAGACCCTCTACTTAATTTGCTTTTTATTTGCTTTCAGAAGCATACAGAATATATATACAGTACTGAGTGTACTTAAAATACTTTCCAAGCCAACATATGCATGTAGAAAAAGAGCAATAAATATTTCTTGGCGATTTCCATACCACGGTTTGAAATCGCTATCCGATAACTGTTCACGTACACACTTTCAAATATTTTCAGCTCGATATTTTTTGCAATAAAAGGTTGCCATTACAAGGAGCAAACACAGCAAAGAAAGCACTTAACACCAAAATAAATTTCAAATGATCTCATAAAAGCTAACCTGCTACTGGAGGGATCTACAGGCAATGCGAAAGGAAATTATCTGAATAATTCAGGGGCACCCAACGGAATATTTCGGTAAAATATCTGTTCGGATGGAAGATCGCCTAAGAATTTCGAAATTTTTTCCCAGCGACGCTCTAGACTTCTCAAATTTTTTCGGAAAACCATTAAGTTTCCCTAGAATTTTCGGAATTGATGTGCTCACTTTTATCATTTCCCATAATTTTCGGACGGTTTTGTTTGTTCTCTAAAATTTTCGTTTGGCTTCATTATTCCAAAAGCTGCTAAAAGTTTCGGTGAGCATTAGAGGTAATCAGGAATGTACGTGAACCTAATGAAAGATAAAGGCAATTGAGGTGATTGAGCTCGGCATTAGCCTACTTATCAGATTATTGGAGAAGTTATTTTTGTTTTTTGTGGTCTAATTAGCGGTCAAATTAAGGGCCACGACCGCGTACTCGATCCTGTCGTATAATTTACACCCCCTAACGTTTTCGGATGAATAGGTTTAACGCCTATAATATTCGGATAAACATTTATATTGCCTAGTATTTTCGCGAAATTTCGATAGGCACACGTATAACGAAAAACTTCCCCTAAAATTTTCTAGTGAAAATATGGTCTCTCAGTGTCCTCGAACTTTCGACAAGATCCATCAGGATAGCTAAAACTTTCGGATGACTCAAAAAGGACCCTAGAATTTTCGAAACGACGAAAGTTCCCCTTAAATATCCGAACAGATAAATATTTTTTAGGGCATCTCCAAATTAACTAAAAAGCCTTCTAGAACATAGAGAAATCCATTTACGACACTTCTGACGTCTTTGGAAAGATTCGGTCGTTGGGTGTCCCTGAATAATTCAGCAGCGATTCAGTGTCACGTACTGCAACAAACGGGAGCATTTTCTCCTTCTTTCTTATTTCCGATGGCATTTTTTTGGCTCTCCACTGATTCCTGGCAGATTTTCTCGAATAAATATCTTCAGAAGAGGTTCTGGTCAAAGTCAAGGCCTTCCACCGGCGGTTCCTCGCACCCGCCATGCATGACCAAAACCGCATCGCGTACCGGCCGTTGTTTAGCTTCTCGCACATGTAACAAACAAGCAATTTACGACGAAATATTCGCCTCAATGTAAAGAACGATAATCAATCTTTTCATTAATGGCAATAGCTGTTGAAAAGTCGCGATAGATGCCTCGGATTATAAAGGATTGAAGAGCGAAATGATCCACAACTCAACAATGGAGGTTTCGTAGCCTACGAAACCTCGGGTAAGGCGCGCAATGTATGCCGGTCGACAGAGAGTCTTTAATGATTTCACGTTATTCAGAGAACCGCGAAAGAAATGTGTCAAGATTTATAACTCAGGTGCACTGCTATTGTACTGCTAATTAAACCGAAAGGGGAGATCACATGGCCATGCATTTGACGTCAGCGATTTCGAAAAGCTCCGTTTTCGGCCGTCCACACTACACCACCTATCCGGGGTTTTCAAATTTCTCCACTCTGAGAACCGTTTTCGAAAAGCTCCGTCTTCGGTGAAGTAACCAAACGTAACGTAACAGAATTACAATAACATAGATGTTTAACAAACGGCTTTAGAACAGCTAACTTAGCGATAACATCCTATTTCATATGAGCTTCATAGTGATCCAAGAGCGAGGAACAACTGCTAAGTTTCTCCTGACAAATCCAACAAATCTTTACGCCAGTATCCGATCTTTCATGTACTCGCAATTTCCACGCTGTAGTAAAACACTTGTCACAGGCTTTACATTTAGAAGGATTCCCTCCAGTATGGGATATTTCATGAGTCCTCAAATGTACTGCTTGACTGAAACACTTGTCACAGGTTTTACACTGATATGGCTTTACTCCAGTATGGGATCTTTCATGAGTCCTCAAATTTCCTGCTGTGCTAAAACACTTGTTACAGATTTTGCATTGATATGGCTTTTCTCCAGTATGGGATCTTTCATGACGCCTCAAATTTCCTGCTTGACTAAAACACTTGTTACAGATTTTGCATTGATATGGCTTTTCTCCAGTATGGGATCTTTCATGAGTCCTCAAATTTCCTGCTTGACTAAAACACTTGTCACAGGTTTTGCATTGAAATGGCTTTACTTCAGTGTGGGATCGTTCATGTACCCGCAATACATTCTTTGTAGAAAAACACTTCTCGCAGGTTTTACACTTAAAAGGCTTCTCTCCAGTATGGCATCTTTCATGAGTCCTCAAATATCCTGCTTGACTAAAACACTTGTAACAGGTTTTACATTGATATGGCTTTACTCCAGTATGGGATTTTTCATGTCTCCGCAAACTTCCTGCTTCAGTAAAACGCTTGTCACAGTTTTTGCATTGATATGGTTTTACTCCAGTATGGGATCTTTCATGAGTTTTCAAAGTTCCTGCTTGACTTAAACACTTGTTACAGATTTTGTATTGATATGGCTTTTCTCCAGTATGGGATCTTTCATGACTCCTCAAATTTCCTGCTTGACTAAAACACTTGTTACAGCTTTTGCATTGATATGGCTTTTCTCCAGTATGGGATCTTTCATGAATCCTCAAATTTCCTGCTTGACTAAAACACTTGTTACAGATTTTGCATTGATATGGCTTTACATCAGTATGTGATATTTCATGAGTCCTCATATTTTCCGCTTGAGTAAAACACTTTTCACAGGTTGTACATATAAAGGCTCCTCTCCAGTATGGGATCTTTCATGGGTCCACAAATGTCCTGCTTGACTAAAACAATTCTTACAAGTTTTGCACTGATGTAAAATCTCTCTGTGCTGGAATTTGTCTCCGCTTGACATATTTTGACCTTCTTCTCTGTCTGACACCTGTAATAAAGAGTTGCAAAACACCTGCTTAGGACTTGAATGTATTGGTATGTTTAAGAAGTTTTTGCATAATTAGTTTTGTTGCATTTTTATTACATGCAACAGCTATTTTGAGGTTCCTTTAATCATGCTAAACCTATACACACTAAATCATAGACTCATGATATCATAAGTGAGTACTGCGATTACTGGAATTCTGAAGTTTGCAGCTCATCTTCTGGGTTTTCCCCTCAGCAGTAAATGGTGTGGATACTCCCTTCTCATCCCTGCCCCCCAAACCCCACCCCCACTCCCACCCAACCCCACCTTTGAACGTTTGGTTGCAGAGTGAAAACTCTGGGGTCCAGGTTTGAACACTAGCAGGGAAGACAGAAATAGTCTTGGACAACCTCTCTTTTCCACATTACTGAAGGGAAACAGCAAAATAAATGTCTGCTCCCCAGTAATTATCTTGATCCTTCCAACAACGGACATTAATTACTTTCTTTGAAGTGTTTAATATTTCTTTTTAAGAGTTGGTTAATGCAGCAAATACACAACCTTAGATTTGGCCAAGCTTATTATGAACATGCAACCAACTTCTTTTCCTCAGCACTTATTAATTATCTTTTTTTCAAAATCAAGCTTGAAAGTTGGGGGTGCAGCTTATCTACGAGTGCAGCTTCGTTATACATGTACACAAGTTTTTACAGTTATATGCGGAAATTGTCTACTTTGTTTTGCTGAATCAATTACAATGGAATCTTAGCATGATTCTTATTTTATTATACCAATATAACAACAAATGCAAGAAGTAAGTGAAACAAGTTTATAAAATGAAAGTACCAGGTATATGAAAATATCTGTCAATTAATTCAAATCACAGGCTTACCATTGCCTGCTTGTGTGGTGGCAGGTCACCAGGAAGTTATTTAAAATTCTTTCTAGTAATTGCTTTGATTTTTACTAGTTGAAAGCTTTGTAAAATTAGCTTATGCACTTGTTATATTAGAATATTACAATAGTTTTAAGCTGAATTACGGTAAATGATCGATTAAGCGCGGCTACTCAAATAAGCGCCACTCTCAAATAAGTGCCGCACCTTTACTGAAAATAATTTAATAAGTGCTGCTTTTAAATAAGCACTGCAGTGCTAATTTGGCGTTTTATAAATAAACTCCCACCTTTGTTACGGCACTTGATTTAAAGAGATATTAAAACCATATTGATTGAGAAATAAGGCCATGACCAGAGACTGAGAAACTGTGTTCGTATTGCCTCTTGTAATTCACTCAAAATAACTTTATATTACATTGTGCATACCTAGTATGCACCTCACTTAATTGTCTCTATATTTCTCTAAGTGTTTTACCAGTAGTTGAAATAAGCGCCGCACCATTGACAGGCAAAATAAAATAAGCGCCACGGCGCTTAATCAATCGTTTCAGTAACTTTATTTTTATGTGGGCACTAATTAACTTGAGTGAGTGTTATTTACAAGATCTTAAATTAAAGGTTAGTGGAGTGCATTCAAAGCCTTTAATTACTGGACAAAATACCGACCCCAGGTGTATGGACAATTCAAATGGACTTCCCCTAAAATGACAAACACTACTTAAAGCTAAATACCTTACAACATAGTTTCCTATGGATTCGCCTTCTGGGTGTATTTCGTGTGACACCACTCTGTTTCGGAAAAATCACAAGGCATGAATTTATTGCCTGTTCCATACATTTTCCTTTATCTACAGTTACTAAATACTTGTTTCTCAGGTTAGGATTAAGTTCAGAGGATTATTTTCCATAGTGTAGTTTCAGAAAATATCCATATCCCCACTACTGAGGGAATTGGAAATTCCATGTGTTGGAGGGTCAAAAGCCCAGAAAATTCTGGAGAGGAGGGAAGTTATCAGTGACATAACATTTCTAGATAGCCAAGTTCAATGAAGTGCAAATTATGTTTCAAAATAATTGTTCCTCAACTTACTAGGAAAACTCTTTTGTGACCTACCAGAAAAATAGCAATCTAGGTTTTCTATACAGGATCACAAAGAAGCACACTGAAAGCTTACAAGTACACAGAAATCACCATGTTGTTCAGATACCAGTCCACGTAAAATTGTGAAATCAATCTGGTTTGAAAAAAATTAAACCAAGATAAAACGAAAATTCTGGAGAGGTGGGGCAGCATCTTAGTTGAAATTCCCTCCATGGTGGGTTATGGATATTTTCTGGAACAACACATTGCCATCTTGTGCTTATCCTTGTGTTTTCACGTGTGCTTATGCCTGCCCTTATCTGACAAATGGGAACCAGCATTTGCAGCAATCATGAATATCAACAAGATTTAGTAAATGCTGTGAACCAAAGTAATTATCCAATAACAGTCAGTGCTGAGAATGAGCTACCAACAAAATATAATGAGCAAAAAACAGCATGAGGTGAAAAATATGCAGAATACCCTGCAACTTATTTACAGCTCATTGGCCCTGACCATACTTGGAGAGTTAACCAGGTTATTTCCAATTAATCAATTAGACTTAACTGATTTAAAAAATCTCTAACGCAGCAGTGTATTTGTGGAGAAAACGGACTCTTTTCCAAGTTAGTGGATGTATATCCTGTTGAAGCCCTGAATGTTTTTCAGGCTTGTTTAATTCAATTGTTTAAATTGGAAATTCACTGCTATGATCATTTATCACATTGACTTCCATATGCATTCAAGTTTTGCTGTCCCTTGTTTACTTGCAAGAGTGTGTGCAATATGCGAGCCAGCGAGTCATGCGAGCCATGCGAGGCAGACCTGCAAGGCACTTGAAAATCCCATTAAAGCTTGGGCGTTGGTGCCTCAAGGTTGGTGGAGCCAGGCGATGCACAGCAGGGGAGGAGGTATCCATGGTAACCCTGAAGCGGCCACCACCCACCTGGGCACCATCACACTGAAGGACTCAGTGGAATACTTACCAACCTACCACGAGGCTCATCGACTCACCCGAGGGAGGGTGGGCCGGGCAAAAATTGCAAAGCTTGCGAGCAAATGTGCTAGCGAAATGAGCTTGCGAATGATAGCGAGCAGCACACTGCGTGTAAAGTTCGTGAAACGCCCATGCACGGGTCCTGGGGCCACCCCGAGCTTTCTGCGGCCAGCAGTAGCGGCGTACTGTGTATAGGCGTCACAAAGTGCCCTAGCGAACCGCCAAGGTTGCAAGCGAGCTTCCTGCATCCAAAGGTTGCTGGAGGGCATTGCTTCGAGGTTAACTTTGCCTAAATTACATTTAGCCACATATAAAAAGGCTACCTAAATGATCTGTAGGCTAACCGAAGTGCTTTTTTGACTAACCGGAGTGTTTCTAGGCTAACCAATGTGTTATTTAGGCTAACCAAAATGGCTCGCTTGCCTTGCATGACTCGCAAGCCATGTGAACCGGGCAAGCAAGAAATCCCTTATCCCAATATAAAAGCTAACCGCAAGCTACCTAAGAGCTAACTGTAGGCTAACCGAAGTGCTATTTAGGCTAACCGGAGTGCTATTTAGGCTAACCAATGTGTTTTCAAGTGCCTCGCAGGTCTGTCTTGCATGGCTCGCTGGCTCGCACATTGTGCATTCCCTACTTGCAATGGGAGCCTCTGGGTTTGTGGATAGGTAGTCCTGCACAAGGAAAAAATCACCTTTTCCTTTAAACTTGGGAGATCTCTGCTGGGACCTGTGCTGATGATGAGCTTGCTTGTGACGAAATGTACTGAGAGTGCTGAGCTTAGACTTATGGACATTGGTCTGTTGTGGCAAAGTTATCAAACTCTGGAAGGGTGCTTCTCAACTCCTGAGGCCGATAAAAGCTGCTTGAAATGCATTCATTATATTTAGGCTGTTGCTGTGAAGCATATGGTGTAATTGTTCCATGTATTTCACTTTTACTTTATTGCAAGCAGCGAACATTTGAAAATCACTTCCGAAAAACACTCATGTCCAATACTGTCGCATAGAGTCCATCCGCAAAAATAACATTCTATTTGTTGTCGATCGGACAATTGCATTTCATTAGCGATAAGCTGGACAATGTGCTGTCGATTCGATCGATTCGTTCAATTTGTCAATCGGAAAAATGATCCGACATGCATCTCATTAGTGACAAAGTTACCCCGGTGGAAGATTGTCGAATCGACCGATTCGTTTGATTTGTCACATGGAAAAGTTTACTACCGATCCGACAACTGCAGTTGTCGATACACGTGAATGACGACTAATGGCGGATACCCGTGAATGACGACAAACGGCGGATACACGTGAATGACGACTAACAAATGTATATTCCTCCTTCTAAAAACACAAAAGGGAGTAGAACAGTTTGTCGAACCGACCGATAAACGCCGGCGAAAAACGACTAATACAAAAGCTTAAACATTCCTCGATCTAAAAACACAAAAGGCCTGTTAACAGTTTGTCGAACCAACTGATAAACTAATGCAAAAACTGGTAATCCATAAACATTCCTCGTTCTAAAAACGGAGGAGGGAGTATAACAGTTTGTGGAACTGAGCGATAGACTAATGCAAAAGCCGCTAGTCCATAAACATAAACTAATACATAAACATTCCTGGTTTTAAGAACGCATTAGAGGGTAGAAAAGTTCGTATATTTAACAGTCCGGTGGCGTGAGAAATGAGTAATAAACATTCCTTGTTTTAGAAGAACAGTTTGTCGAATCGACATATATAATACATGTAAGCAGGTGCCTGAGTATGGCTCCTGATGTAAGTTACATTCGTGATTCCCCCCTTGCAATAATTGGATACGTCTTGAAAGACAGAGCAGATCAGGTCATGGAAATTTGGCATTCGGTGAAAGCGTATTCTTGGTTTTCATGTTACGTCATAAAATTATGAAATCAAAATTTAATAGGCCTGCTAAACTTTTGATATCACTAGGTGTAAGATAAACTAAAAATATATCTTTTCGCAAATTTCCAGCTTGGTTGTGCCCTTCGTTTTAAAAACAGAGCATTTTGAATATTCAAGTTCTCCGCCGTATGTGATATCAAGCTGAGTGCCGTGACAAAGTTGTTTTGATTCAAAAAAGGCCTTTCCTTTCCATTTTTGCAGATCGAACATTCCCAATGTACTAAGTGCTGTTTATGTGAAAGTGTAATAGATCATGAGCCAAAAGTAGTCGCTATTAATAGGAAAATTAAGTTCCAGATGGTCTCTCTGACTCACGGCGGCCATGTTTGTGCCCCTCGGAAGGACACAAATATGGCGTCTCCATACTGAGCTTTATAAATTTGCGTGGAAAGTTTCGGCAAATAACTCGCAAACGGTGTACCGCACAGACTTGAGATTTGGACAAATCGTTTATCTATTTATCTTCTATAATATCTGAAATTCATAGCTTCTGTAGTTGAATGGTTTCGATTTTATTTTTTTATTGCGTGACAGTGAAAACCACCAATATGAATTCGAAGTACGTTTTGTTCACCATAATGAAAATTCACAACCGTGCATGCAGGGACTAATCACTTTTTTTCTGTGCCCAATGGACTCAAAAATAAATAGATTGAATAAGAAACAGAAATTTTGTTTTTTTTTAAGTGTCCTTAGGAATGATAAAGCATATCAATTTTATCAGAAATATTATGGATAATTTTTCGTTTTTTTTTTTCAACCAGACTTTGACGCATTCACATGTAACACTGATTTTAAATGTCCCTAAAGTTATATCAAACAACCACAACTTTTTTGAAATGTGTGGTTATTGAAAATGAAACCATAATTTTCTCCAAGATGGTTTTTTGTTTGGTCACCCTTCCACCTCTTGTGCTTTTCATGTCTGGTACATACTTTCCTTTAATATAACATTATATTATTGGGTGTTTGGATAGCCCTGCTCTTTTATTTCAAATGGCCATCCTTGGGGTGGGTATGGATATTTTCTGGAGGTACACAATAATAAAGTATAATTAACATAGAGGCCTCTTAACATATAATTCTTTTATTTTTAATTATCATTACATATTTGTGAAACAGTTTCCTTCACTAGAAGTAAAATTAATTATGATGTTCTGAATATTACAATTATCTACAATTTTAATTATTCAATAAAAAAACTGTAACAATTAATTTAATTTGTCCATAAACTGACTTGCAACTGCATTACCCATTAAAACAAATGATGGCCGCCATTATATATCCCTTTCTCCCAAAGGGAAATTTCAAATTTCAACCCTTCTGGAAATACAGTTCAACTGTAGAAAGGTTTTCCACATACTTTCCAGTATAAATATTTGGTTGTTGCCACCCCACTCCCTTGCAATTTTTTAATTGTACCATGGAGAGTGTCTCGTTATTTTCGAGAACCACAGAGTGACTATTTTTTCTATTGCTGTTATAGCAGTGTCACCCAAAAGCAAATGTGACATAACAACCACATACCACTATCTTAAAATTAATAAACTTGTGTGAATTGGCTGTGAGAAGCCACAGTTTTATGTTGAAAAACTGGACATATCATCACAACAACCTTTAAAAGAAACCACAGTTTTATTACAAAATATATATTAAACTCAAGAGCATTTTCAAAAACATTGGGAGTCAACTACTTCTTTAAATCATTATATAACTGTGTAACCAGTATAATTATTGTGTAACCATCCTTTTCACAATTCCTCTAATCAAAAATTGTTTATAGTTCCTTTTGAAAATAACAATCGTTTATCCATAACATAAATAGAGCTTTATGCATGATACAAGAGACCACGGTTACAATGATTGATTCAGTGTTTTTAAAAGTTAATGTGTCATTAAAATCCTACATCTTTTCCTTTAATGAAAGGGTACAAACGAATAAGCAACAGAAGGATGATAGTTGAATGACAATATCATTTGTGCAATAAATACTACCACACCAAGTATGGTGTGGTGACTCAAGTGATTAATAAAGACCATAATGTTATAACCATACAAACACAGTTTTTGTGTGCTTATCTTGACATGGTTTAGGACATCCCCCCCCCCCCCCCCCCCCCGTTTTGAGTGTTTACCTCAAGTGTGGCGCTTTATTTGAGGGTGGCCCTTGTTAAAAAAATTACATGCCACCTTAGAAATATTTCCTTTAAATGCAATGGTAATATTCTATCTGAACAAAAAAATTAACAGTGATGATAATGATAACAAAGGCACATTTTTTTGTCACCATTCACCTCTCCTGGAACTTTTCCAGACTTAACCAGTAAACCATTTTACTGTCCCCTACAACAACAACTTTTAATGAAATGATATTTTCCTTTGGAAAGTTACAGAGAATCACTAAGACCTTACTTATTAGATGACGCTGTTTATTGACTTTTTCATTACATGCAACGCATAATTGAGGGTGACCCTTATCCCAGGGCAGCACCTGTACAAGTAAATTTGGTGTACACAGTGCCCTCAAGGGATGGAAATAGATGTTGGTACTATACAGTAATACCCACTTATGAAATGCAACAGTCCAAAGGAAAGCTGCACTTATCCGATCGAAAATAAGAATTCTCTATTTGACAAATCGATCGAATCGATCGAATCGACAAACATTTATGGGGCCCTACAACGACAACTACGGCGAAATTTTTCTAAGTCTCGCTAATGAGATGCAACAGTCCAATGGAAAGCGGCACTTTTCCGATCGAAAATAAGAATTCTCTATTTGACAAATCCATCGAATCGATTGAATCGACAAACATTTATGGGGCCCTACAACCACTACTACGGCGATATTTCTCTAAGTCTCGCTAATGAGATTCAACAGTCCAATGGAAAGCTGCACCTTTCCGATCGAAAATAAGAGATCTCCATTTCACAAATTGATCGAATCAATCGAATTGGTAGAACCCATTTTCCAATGGACTCTATGCGACAGTATTGGACAACCCTCCCGAAAAAGTGAAAATAAAATGCAGATTAGGCTACAGTCTAACTCGGTGATGCCGGAATGTGCATCACTTGTAAATACCTTTACGGACTTATGTTATTTCTCTTTTTGATTTGCATTAGGAGTAAAAATAAACAAGCTCTAAGCAGACAAATTCAAGTTTTCGTGTTTTCATGTAAGCGTGAGTACACTCTTTCCTGTACAACATGTACCAATGATGTTTAATTTCTGAAATGTGTTTAAGCAAGCTCGTAAGGACGGTTAGAAATACACTTAGAAGTATACTTTGGCTCCTTTGAAAAATATATGTTACCAATTGGTCACAAAGAAGCCTGCGTGAGCTGAAACCAGACCCGCTCACATCTGAAGTATGGTTCAAGTATTCTTGAAGTCCACTTACTACGATAGTATGAACCCACCTAATCTTTAACCCTGTTAGTTATGGTAACCATACCTTAACCGAGTTTAGTTGTGTGGACATTTTTACCCGGGTTTCTAAAAAGTTAACCTAGTTAACTCTCTCTGTGCGGCCGCAGCAATTGAAGGGGAGTACTGTGAAATCGCTCGCAGCCAGTAACACTGTTGATTGAATATAGAGTCATTAAAAGTTTCTCTTACCTTTAATGAAGAAATCCTTGTGCTTCAAAAACACCAGTAGACTCGATATATCTTGTAAAATGATTGTCAAATGTGTTCTGATCTGTTCTTCGAAGATCTTTTCCAGTCCCTTACCGTCTCGTTCCCAGGACAGCAGGCACGCAATGCGTACAAAGTTATCACCAGTACCCAGTTATGCGCCTGGGTGGTTAGAAGCACTGCAAGATTAAATTGTCTTTCTTCAAAAGACAACGTAGTGCCCCGGCCAGGGCTCGAACCAGGACCGCCGCTCGATCCGGAGTCCAGTGTTCTAACCATAAGGCTACCGCGCCTCCCACACTCCCGCGGACTGTTGTAAGTGACACGAACGTGTCAATTGGAGGGTTCCTCAGTAACATTTTTGCGGTAATTTCATCCAAGAACTGTACTGGTATTCTAAATACGTTCATCATACACACGTCTTGCGATTTATCATGCAGACATCTTCTTTTGTACCAGTTGTGCACGTCTTTAAATCCAAAAGCGATTAATATTTTGGCATTTTCTCGGCTAAAGGTTAATTTTCACCATTACGGTTTACAGACGTGTTAAAAATAAATATTCATTGGTTCAAAAAATAAAAAATATATATATTTCTGTGAACGTATTTAATATGACTCTTCTAGGATAAAAATAGTTGATTCTATAACTATGGTAGATATAGTTAACACTACAGCTGCCCCCGCTGTTATTCTCTTTTTTGTCAGCGCACCGTTACTACAGTCAATTCTTTCGCTTGATATTTTAGCTCTTCTATTTTCTAACTTGATTGAAAATTAGTTTTCTGTTTGGAACAGTCTTGTGATAATTCAGAAGAAAAATCTCTAATTTTTCTCGTGTTGTGCCCACAAAGTATCACGTGGTTTTTTGGCTTTCTCTTTTTCAAGATCATAGGACGAGCTGACTGTAATAACAGCTCACAAAACGCTGTAAACTCAGAAGCGAAGTCTTTAATCCGTAGAGATCCTAACTGCGATGCTACACCTTGCACCTGACGCTATAGCAATTCTACAGAATAATAGATTACACTGAAATCGCATGAATTACATTGAAGCATGCACGCGAAGGAATTTAGCTCATTATGACAAGGACGTGCCATTTTTGAAAAACAAATTATCAGGATGAATTAAAATAAACAAACTGAAAGCCAAATTATGTAAATTTTTAAAAGATTAATGACCACGTAAATTTAATTAAACGAACGCGTCCTCAACTTCCTGAGATCATTTTGCCCTTTTTGCTGTAATGAGTGATCTTAGTGAGGATAAACTTTAGTAATAGCCTAACCTTTTAAAACTACCAATTCAGACCAACTGTTTTCAGATTTTATTTGTTTTAATATAGAAGTGCTGGGAACTCAAGCAACAATGACCAACTTGACGGCTGAGTTCGAAACGGATGCCGAAAGATTTCTCACCTCTGTCAGTGAAAACATAGGTTTTGACTCATTTTCAACCAGAATTAGCCAACTTTCACAGTGGATTCAACCACGCTTCAAATAGGAGTCACTCGGGACGCCATCTCTAAATTTTGCTTGTGCACCTTCAATGTCACGTGACGAGGCAAAAACCAAAACAAAGAGATACTTCTTTGAAGTTCGCCGGGTTTCATAACCAGTCCCCTCTACTAACTATGGTGAAAACGCCTGCCAAGAGTTTTAATGATCTCAAGAACTCTTTTGAATATTCTCTTTCCTTCTTGACAAGTCTCATTTACAAATTAAATTTCATTTAAGTGCCGGAAGACTGATCGAATCTTTTATCCGGTCAAGTTATTTCGGTTATTTAATTTGGCAAGTCGCTGTTTTAGACTGAGTCTTGCTTATTGTTAGCCTGCGTTGCAGACGAAACTAAACCCCGGTATTTTCGTCTGCAACGCAGGCTAGCTTATTGTTAATCGTGGATAAATTTGTAGATATGCTCGTAATGGTTCTAAGACAAATAAACTCTGTATCTTTCGTCTTCGAGACCTTGCGAAATAAAGAGAGCAACTTTTCTTTTCGACGTTGTTGCGTGCGTACTTCCTTAGGCTGATGGGCTGTCATCATCATCCAATCACCACGCAGAGATTCCTTTATCTTACGTCATCATTGATCAATCACCGTACAGGGAATTTTATCACACCTCCCGACACTACTTGCAGGCATTCTGCACAACTCCCGATACTTTTTGCGCGCCCACTTTGCAGTAAGACACTACCTCTCTGGAACCTCTATTTTCATTCGCCCGCTGTAAACACTACCTCTTTTGTTATTCAGGGCTACGGGCATTGTTATGACTTGTTATCTATTGTTTAAAGAACCAATGAAGTAACTCGTTCCGAGAGGTAGTGGGCGACCCCCACTTTGGGCAAATCGAGATTTCGTCTGGAAATATCGACTATAAATTCATACTGTAAATACTTCTTGTGTTTACGCGCGGGTTGCAACTAGTAATAAAAAGTCTGCATACGAGCCAAGTGGCCCATCAGGCCGGTTTCCCCGGTTTCCGTAGCATGAAGCGACTAGGAGTATTTCTACTCCCCCCTGGATAGGATGCTAGTCCATCGCAGGGTTACCCCCAGCAGTAAATTCGCCGGTACCCATTTATACACCTGGGTGGAGAGAGGCACTATGAGAGTAAAGTGTCTTGCCCAAGAACACAACGCAGTGCCCCGGCCAGGGCTCGAACCCGGACCGCCCGATCCGGAGTCCAGCGCACTAATAAATAAGTAAATAAATAAATAAATAAATAAATAAATAAATAAATAAATAAATAAATAAATAAATAAATAAATAAAAAGTCTTTATTCATAGTTTTAAATCAAACGTTAAAACTTACAAAGTCATTATAAATTAAGACGGAACTAGCTAGCTATTTAGAATAAAAAAAAGACATCTATTTACAAAGCACTTCTTAAACCTTTCTGTGTTAACACGTGGGATCTGGTAAGGATGCGTCCTACCGCGTAGAGCCCGGTTCTTAAGTGGGGGGAGAAGATCCTGCAAGGGATGCGAGGAAGTACCCATAATACTTTTCCAGAGCCTCACATCTCTGTCTTTAACAAACTGTTGAATCGATGATTCATGTAGAATATACCCAAATCGAAAGGCCCTTCTCAATAGTCTATCAATCTGAATAAGGTATTTGGTATAAGCAGCAACACCCCAAACTCTAATACAGTAAGTAAAAAGTGACATAATGAGGCAATTGAAGAGGTAATCAAGATCAGATACACTATAACCATTTCTTTTACACACTCTAAGGATATGCATACGTTTTAGAGCTCTTTTCATTAAATCATCAAAATGCTTATCCCAGTTGGCAGGACTATCCTGGAAAGTTACTCCTAAAAGCTTCAAATATGACGCACGTTCAATGGTAACAGTTGGCTCAGGAGGGGGTAAAGTCGTTCTTCCTCTTATGACTAGTTCCATTAGGCCACCGCCTGCAACTAGTAATAGTTGACACTAAAACTGCCCCCGCTGTTTTTAAACTTGGTGATATTTATATATTAGTTTGTATTCTGTCAATAACTGAATGCTGAAAATAATCTCGAAGATTTTGGATTGTTTTGAAATGGGAAAACATGTGGGTCATAAGTTGACATAAAATTGCTGCGTTAATTTGATCTTTTTCCTTAATTTGCAATTCCACTTCACTAGTTTGCCAAACATCATTGCAATCACCAACATGGTTGACATGACTTGGACCATCTTAATAGCTCATGGAAAAGATGCTGATTGTCAATTAGTCGTCGGCGTTCGGCTGACTACAATAAGTCTAGTTGAGAAAAACAGAAGAAAAGAAAACAGTGTAATTAGATTGCAGTAGGAACTTATTGTGTAGCATCTTTTGTAAGGCTTTTGTAAATTCACTCAACCGAACATTTATTCAAACACTAAAATTAACTTGACAAGAACGAACGCTTAAAGTAACGTTTGATTCCGATTTTTCGAATTTCCAACCTCCATGGAAAATGAAAATTGGTTCAAGAAATTGGGTCGGCTGAGGAGGCTACGTCATTATGTGTTCATTTCCTAATTAAAGTCAACATCGCGCATGCGTGTTAAGGACTTTTCTTCGATTTGCGCTTTTGCGGCCGAAGGTGAAAAAAAAAACACAAAGCCGGAATTTAAACTCGGGCGTTTTCTTTGGCACAGGCTGGTCACCTGTCTCCCAGAATCTGGCGGCCTAGAATGTATTTGTCAATAGTAAGCCTACGGGAGACCGGAAAGTGTTGCACGATCACGTGACGTTCCTTACGGCTAGCGTTTTTTAACGCATAAGCATTTGTAAGTCGGTCAAACAGAATAGGACGCTGCTCTAAATGCTCAAGATATCCGTTCAAAAATGTTGTCAGCCGTTCGAGCTATCCGAAACCGGCACGGTGCGATGAGAGGCGGCTGTATTCGCAGGCTGAACGGCTACAGCTATCCGTTCAGAAAAAAATTGTTAGGCCTGGTTTAAACGCCGCATTTTACATGCGCCGAATACAATACTAAAACGTCGCATTTGATTGTGTCGCATTTAATTTCTGAGCGTTCAATTCCAAATATAAAAACCCAAAATCATCCGTCGTGGTTCAGGTTGTCCACAATACACTAGACTGCAAAACAGCCGTATTTTTTGCAAACGCGCTCTCGCCTTACACGCCCTACGGGCGTGTGAGGCTCGGGTGACGATCGGTGCTTCGCACCTCAACGATCGGCGCTTTTTTTGAAATCGACAAAGTAACGTCATCAACTCCCAGAACTTCAAGCGGGCTCAAAAGCTTGATACGTCATCAACTTCCGATACTATTTGCAGTCTCATTTTAGCCAACTCGAGATTTGGGTCGCCCACTACCTCTCGGAACGAGGTACCTCATTGGTTCTTAAAACAGTAAATAACAGGTCATAACAATGCCCCTAGCCCTGAACAATAGAGGTTGTTTACAGCGGGCGAATGAAAATAGAGCTTCCAGAGAGGTAGTGTCTTACGGCGAGATTTCGTCCGGAAAAATCGACTGTATATTCATACTGTAAGTACTTCTTCCATATACTCGCGGACGACAATGATGCTCCTTGGGTTTTTAACGTCTACAAAATAACAGACTTTTAAATTACTGTTAAAGCAAGGAACAAAAATTTTATTTAACAATTATTCCACGAGCGCGCGTTGGATATGAGATGGTAGATAGCCAACGAGGCGCGTAGCTGTTTTCGTTGACGTGTAACGGCTGCCGTATTTGCGGTCAATGGTACATATAAAGAATAACCTCCATTTGGCGCAAAAATATGCACGGATATTTGTCCACGGACATTGCTGGTTCCGAGAGGCGAAGAAAACTGTGAGCTTCGAGGAACAGATGTCCAAGGACAAATATCTGTGCACATTTTTGAAGCCAAATGGAGGCTGTAGTGTTTATTATCCTTCAAATATTTGTTTACAAGGCCGCATTTTGGGAGACTTTTTCTCAAAGCTTTAAAACGTCAAAGAAATTCTGTCGGCGCTCAAAATATTATTAGTCTGTTCAAAGTGTTTTGTTCTATTCATTTTAACTTTTTTACTCGGGATAAAAGTTAAACGTGCAAACGTAAATCGCAAAGTTCGAAAACTGGGGAATATCATCTGTTATTATTCAACAAACTCGCGCGATGCCCATATATGGTCAGAAAACCATTGTTATCCGTCATCCGTACTTAACAGATATCCTGCGATTTACGTAGGTTGCCAAGATTCGTTCAAAATCTTGCAAAATGCGGCACGACCACAGTTTTTCTCGCCACGAAAAGCGTTTCGTTGTTATTTGTTGAATAATAAAACAATTATCATGCACAATCTTGCGTAATATCGTCTGATTTTAGCCAACTTGGCCTACGACCTCGTCGGCTAAGTATCAGGCGATATTCCGCGCGATTTCGCAGGATAATAATTATTGTTAAATATTCCCCAGTTTTGGCTGCATCGCGTGACGTCTTTAGACCAATAGCGGCCGCGAAAAATATTTCATGGATTATAACAGCTCATATACCATTGCCTGTTAACCAATCAAAACTCAGGAATTGCAATGTACCATTGCTAGTTTTTTTTTAATAAACACAAGTACACGTGAAACCCATGTCATAAGTATACTTACTTGAATGTGTTATAGCGTTCACCGTATATACTTATTATAGCTTTTATCACAACCATCTTAACTAAGTCAACTCATACATTTTAAAAACTGAAAAATAGCCAGAGCAACAGTCAGAGCTATCAAAACGTCATTTAAGTCGTGCTAAAACACATTTTTCAGACCCTTCCGACAGTTCCCGTTTGCCGAATTAACGCGGGTCCTTCTCAACTACAGATCTACAGCAGTTGCTAAGGGATTGCTTGCGATGTTTTTTTTTTGGTGGAAACCCATTTTGCAGCCTTTGGTGATGCTAAACGGAGAATTTGTTTTTGTTTTGCGCGCGGGTAACTAGTGCCAGTCCCAAGCCGCGAATTAGAATTTAATTGCATCAATTTATTAAATTAATTATTAACACTAGATTTTCTGATTGTAGTTAAAATACTCTTTCCTTTGTCATCGGTTTTCATAGTGTGAGTGAGAAAAACTGCATGTAACGAATCAAATATGAACATAACCTGCGTAGCTGGCGGTTTTCTTGGGGTTGACGCGCACGTGAGTAAGCCGCGGGGCCCCGTAGCCGCGTGGCGCGCATTAACCCAACAAGACCGCCAGCCAAGAAGGCTTATATGAACACGATCATTTAAAACGCAAACAAAACTTGTTAATTCTCCTGCATAACTCTCGTGTGAATGTCTCAGTTCTTTTTTTTTTCTTTTTTAGTTTGTACAATATTAAACACAATCACCAATTTAGCATCGTCCTTTCTCGTCCGTAGTTTCGTTAAGACGTGAATTAACCAAGCGTAACGTAACAGAATTACAATAACACAGATGTTTGAGGACGGCTAAGGGCCTATTTAGCAAAAGTTTCTATTTCATATGATCTTCATAGTGATCCACTAGCGAGACACAACTACTAAGTTTCTCCTGACAAATCCAACAAATCTTTACGCCAGTATCCGATCTTTCATGCACTCGCAATTTCCGCGCTGTAGTAAAACACTTGTCACAGGCTTTACATTTAAAAGGCTTCTCTCCAGTATGGGACCTTTCATGTGTCCTCAAATGCGCTGCTTGACTAAAACACTTGTCACAGATTTTGCATTGATATGGCTTTACTCTAGTGTGGGTTCTTTCATGTACCTGCAATACATTCTTTCTAGTAAAACACTTGTCATAGGCTTTACATTTAAAAGGTTTCTCTCCAGTATGTGATCTTTCATGAGTCCTCAAATATCCTGCGCTACTAAACCACTTGTCACAGGTTTTACATTGATATGGCTTTACTCCAGTATGGGATCTTTCATGAGTCCTCAAATTTCCTGCTTGACTAAAACACTTGTCACAGGTTTTGCACTGATATGGCTTTACTCCAGTATGGGATCTTTCATGTACCCGCAATACATTCTTTGTAGAAAAACACTTCTCGCAGGTTTTACAATTAAAAGGCTTCTCTCCAGTATGGGTTCTTTCATGGATCTGCAAATTTCCTGCTATACTAAAACACTTGTTACAGATTTTGCATTGATATGGCTTTTCTCCAGTATGGGATCTTTCATGAATCCTCAAATTTCCTGCTTGACTAAAACATTTGTTACAGCTTTTACATTGATATGGCTTTTCTCCAGTATGGTATCTTTCATGACTCCTCAAATTTCCTGCTTGACTAAAACACTTGTTACAGCTTTTACATTGATATGGTTTTACTCCAGTATGGGATCTTTTATGTCTCCTCATATCTCCTGCTTGACTAAAACACTTGTCACAGCTTTTACATTGATATGGGTTTACTCCAGTATGGGATCTTTCATGTCTCCTCAACTTTCCCGATGTGCTAAAACACTTGTCACAGGTTTTGCATTGATATGGCTTTACTCCAGTATGGGATCTTTCATGTACCTGCAATACATTCTTTCTAGTAAAACACTTGTCACAGGCTTTACATTTAAAAGGTTTCTCTCCAGTGTGTGATCTTTCATGAGTCCTCAAACATGCTGCGCTACTAAAACACTTGTCACAGGTTTTACATTGATATGGCTTTACTCCAGTATGGGATCTTTCATGAATCCTCAAATTTCCTGCTTGACTAAAACACTTGTCACAGGTTTTGCATTGATATGGCTTTACTCCAGTATGGGATCTTTCATGAGTCCTCAAAGTTCCTGCTTGACTAAAACACTTGTCACAGGTTTTGCACTGATATGGCTTTACTTCAGTGTGGGATCGTTCATGTACCCGCAATACATTCTTTGTAGAAAAACACTTGCCACAGGCTTTACATTTAAAAGGTTTCTCTCCAGTGTGTGATCTTTCATGAGTCCTCAAACATCCTGCGCTACTAAACCACTTGTCACAGGTTTTGCATTGATACGGTTTTACTCCAGTATAGGATCTTTCATGAATCCTCAAACTTCCTGCTTGACTAAAACACTTGTCACAGGTTTTGCATTGATACGGTTTTACTCCAGTATGGGATCTTTCATGAATCCTCAAATTTCCTGCTTGACTAAAACACTTGTTACAGATTTTGCATCGATATGGCTTTACCCCAGTATGTGATATTTCATGAGTCCTCAAATCTTCCGCTTTAGTAAAACACTTTTCACATGTTTTACATTTAAAAGGCTCTTCTCCAGTATGGGATCTTTCATGGGTCCGCAAATGTCCTGCTTGACTAAAACAACTCTTACAAGTTTTGCACTGATGTAAAATCTCTCTGTGCTGGAATTTGTCTCCGCTTGACATATTTTGACCTTCTTCTTCTCTGTCTGACACCTGTAATAAAGAGTTGCAAAACACCTACTTAGGACTTGAATGTATTGGTATGTTTAAGAAGTTTTTTCATAATTAGTTTTGTTGCATTTTTATTACATACAATAACTATTTTGAGGTTCCTTTAATCATGCTAAACCTATACACACCAAATCATAGACTCATGTTATCATAAGAGAGGACTGCGATTACTGGAATTCTGAAGTTTGCAGCTCATCTTCTGGGTTTTCCCCTCAGCAGTAAATGGTGTGGATACTCCCTTCTCCTCCCTGCCCCCCCAAACCCCACCCCCACTCCCACCCCACCCCACCTTTGAACTTTTAGTTGCAGAGTTAAAACTCTGGGGTCCAGGGTTGAACACTAGCAGGGAAGACAGAAATAGTCTAGGACAACCTCTCTTTTCCACATTTACTGAAAAGGCAACAGCAAAATAAATGTCTGCTCTCCAGTAATTATCTTGATACTTGCAACAATGGACATTAATTACTTTCTTAGAAGTGTTTAATATTTCTTTTTAAGAGTTGGTTAATGCAGCAAATACACAACATTAGATTTGGCCAAGCCTATTATGAACATGCAACCAACCTCTTTTCCTCAGCACTTATTAATTTTCTCTTTTTCAAAATCAAGCTTCCAAAGATGGGGGTGCAGCTTATCTACGAGTGCCGCTTCGTTATACATGTACACAAGTTTTTACCGTTATATGCGGAAATTGTCTACTTTGTTTTGCTGAATCAATTACAATGGAATCTTAATTGAATACCAATATACCAACAAATGGAAGAAGCAAGTGAAACAAGTTTATAAAATGAAAGTACCAGGTATATGAAAATATCTTCCAATTAATTCAAATCACAGGCTTACCATTGCCTGCTTGTGTGGTGGCAGGTAACCAGGAAGTTATTTAAATTTCTTTATTAATTGCTTTGATGTTTACTGGTTGAAAGCTTTGTAAAATTAGCTTATGCACTTGTTATATTAGAATATTACAATATTTTTAAGCTGAATTACCGTAAATGATCGATTAAGTGCCGCTACTCAAATAAGCGCCACCCTCGAATAAGCGCTGCACCTTTACTGAAAATAAGGCTCTTACTTGGTGTAGAAGACACAGTTCATCTATAACAATAGAGAACAAAAGGACAAAAGAACGAGGAATACAATAAAAACAATAGGTTTGCGAGGCAGTGTTCTATTGTGACATGTCCTGTGTCTTCTACACCAAGGAGCCGAAAATAATTTAATAAGCACTGCTCTCGAATAAGCGCAGTGGCAGCGGCGCATATTCGAGAGTGGCCCTTTGAGGGGAATGTAAGTGAGGTGCGTACTAGGTATGAACAATTTAATATAAGATTATTTTGAATGACATACAAGAGGTAATGCATCAGGCATCAGTCAATTCCAGTAGTGCCCATCCCCCCCCCCCCTGGGCAACCGCGGGGCATTTCCTAATGTTGCCTGTCCCGAGGGTGGGGCATTTGCATTCCTCAGGTTGACCCCCGGGCATTTGACACGTGGTTTCGAAACTGTGGAGTGAGTCGCGTATTGGTGATGGAGGCGTTTATAGGCCAAGACGTGGACTACGTTGCAGATTAGCTAGTCCATGAAGGACTAGAGAAGCTCGTGGATGTTTGTGGATGTTTTTAAAGGTATATTTTTTCAATTTTAGATATTCCTTCATTGCGAAGAAGCAAAAACTTGTATTATATTCTTATATCACCTATTGAGAGATTGAAAACAATCAACCCGGGAGTGGGGCATTTGCCCAGTTCCTTCATCCCCACCCCGGAGAATTTGCCAATTTTTTTTAAAGAAATGCTAATGCCCGGGGGTTAGCCCGGGGGGGGGGGGGGGGGGGGGGGGGGGGGGGGGGATGGGCACTGCTGGAATTGACTGATGCATAACATGAACACAGTTTCTCAGTCTCTGGCCATGGACTTATTCCTCAAGCGATATGGTTTTGATATCTCTTTATGAATGAATAACTTTATTATTGTGTTTTACCGGTACTTTAAATTGATCACCATAACAAAAGCGGGGACTTTATTTACAGATCAGCGCCGCATCGCTTAATCGAGAGCGGCCCCCTTTTAAATTATCTTCGGCAAAGGTGCAGCGCTTGTTTGAGAGTGGCGCTTTTTCGGGTAGCGGCGCTTTATCGATCATTTATGGTAATCAATCATTTACAGTATGTATTTATAAAAAAAAATTTATGTGGGCACTCTTCAACTTGAGTGATACATTATTTACAAGATCTCAAATCAAAGGTCAGTGAAGTGTATATTTCAAAGCCTTTAATTACTGGACAAAATACTGACCTCAAGTCCATGGAGGATCCAAAAGCACTATCCTTAAATGACAAACACCACTCAGATCCTTACGTACGCCAATAATAAAGGCAAATACCTTGCCACATAGTTTCCTTTGGATTCTCCTTGTGGGTGTATTTTGTGTGACACCACTCTGTTTCAAAAAATTCACACGGCATAAATATCTTGCCAGTTCCACGCGTTTCCCTTTATCTACAGTTAACTAAATACTTGTTTGTCAGTTTAGGATTATAAGTTCAGGGAATTATTTTCCATGGTGTGGTTCCAGAAGATATCCATATCCCCACCACTGAGGGAATTTGAAATTCCAGGTGTTGGGGGGTCAAAGGCCCAGGAAATTCTGGAGAGGAGGGAAGATATCAGTGACATTTTATTTCCAGATAGCCAAGTTCAGTGAAGTGCAAATTGTGAAATCAATCTGGTTTGAAAAAAATTAAACCAAGGTAAAACGAAAATTCTGGAGAGGTGGGGCAGCATCTTAGTTAAAATTCCCTCCATGGTGGGTTTCTGGAACAACAGATTGCCATGTTGTGCTTATCCTTGTGTTTTCATGTGTGCTTATGCCTGCCCTTATCTCACAAATGGGAACCAGCATTTGCTGCAACCATGAATATCATTTAGTAAATGCTGTGAGCCAAAGTAATTATCCAATAACAATCAGTGCTGAGAATGAGCTACCAACAAAATATAATGAGCAAAAAACAGCATGAGGTGAGAAATATGCAGAATAACCCGCAACTTATTTACAGCTCATTGGCCCCGACCGTACTTGGCAAGTTAACCAGGTTATTTCCAATTAATCAATTAGATTTAACCGATTTAAAAAATCTCTAACGCAGCAGTGTGCTTGAAGAGAAAACGGACTCTTTACCAAGTTAGTGGATGTATATCCTGTTGAAGCCCTGAATGTTTTTCAGGCTTGGTTATTCCAATTGTTTAAATTGGAAATTCACATTGACTTCCATATGCATCCAAGTTTTGCTGTTCCTTGTTTACTTGTAATGGGACCCTCTGGGTTTATTGGATAGGTAGTCCTGTGCAAGGAAAAAATCACCTTTTCCTTTAAACTTGGGAGATCTCCACTGTGACCTGTGCTGATGATGAGCTTGGTTGTGACGAAATGTACTGAGAGTGCTGAGCTTAGACTTATGGACATTGGTCTGTTGTGGCAAAGTTATCAAACTCTGGGAGGATGCTTCTCAACTCCTAAGGCCGATAAAAGCTGCTTGAAAAGCATTCATTATGTTTAGGCTGTTGCTGTGAAGCATAGTTAACCCAGTTAAGCTTATAAACTCTCTCTGTGCGGCCGCAGCCATTGAAGGGAAGTACTCTTTGAAATTGCTCGCAGCCAGTGACACTGTACTGTAGACTGCGGGCAGTCTCTCTTTTGCTGAGAAATCGACAAACGACGGTAAGCGGCGAAGCCGTTCGTCGATTTCTCAGCAAAAGAGAGACTGCTCGCAGTCTAGTGACACTGCTGATTGAATGTAGAGTCAATTAAAGTTTCTCTTACCCTTAATGAAGAAATCCTTGTGCTTCAAAAACACCAGTAGACTCGATATATCTTGTAAAATGATTGTAAAAAATTATATGTCCTGGTCATGGGGAGAATACGAAGCAGCGATGAGCAGCGATATGTCCCAGTCCCTTACAGTCTCATTTCCAGGACCGCAGGCGCGCAATGCGTGCAAAGATATACAATCAAACCTGTATTTAGATAGTGGAGGACTTTCAAGGACAAGGCATTTTTTCCTTTAAGATTTGTTTTGAAAACCTTTGCATTTTCTTTTCAAGCCGAATTAATGAGTTCTACTTTATTGAGGCCATTCTCATTTTGCGAATTTTTTCTCTTTTTTAGTTTAAAACTGGAGTGCGAACGAGTGCTTTTCACGAGCGGAACTCAATGTAACCTATTGTTTATATTGCTCATTTATATTTGGTTCGACTTTTCAAAAGGACCCGGGCCTTAAAGAAAGTGTTCATTCTGACTACACCAGCACGAGACATTCAATGTGAAAGTTTATTGAGGATGCGTCAGTCAGTCATCTGATGCAATCGTGATTACAATCTAAAACCTTACAAAGAACAACTATTGTTTCCAAGAATACAAAGGTGTGCTACGCCAGATACGAAAAACCACTAAAACCACCCTTTAGAAGTGGCCAAAATTGTGTGGAAACGTATTCCTCGTCTAATGCAGCAGCACTATACCCCGAGGAAAGGGTCAACTAAATAAACTAAATGAACACTTTACAGAACACTATTTACAAAAGCTGTTCAAACAACATCCGAAACAACATGTAAAAGAAAAAAGAAAAGCGAACGAAGACGAAGACTGACCGACCTAGAATGACCTAAATCTCCCGCCAAAAACCTATATATACCCGAACATCCCAGAACAACCCGCGAACCTCTTTATCGTGCCGTCAGAATAGTAATTTCAGACTAATTCATTCATTCACACGTCAGAAATTACATATTCTGACTACACAGTCAGTCATCTGATGCAAAAGGTATCCTGATAGAGACAGAGAAAGGGAAATGAAATAACAAAATACAAGACTAAGGAAAATTAAATACCCAAACTCTTAGAAACTGACAATCTCGAATCTAAACTGTCGTCAACATAGCCATCCTTAGCAGAGACAGTCTTCCATCTACCATGTCTTTGGAAAAGCCTGTCCGCTACACCTGCATTAGCTGCAGCTGAGGCGCCGCCTGCTCTTAGAGAATGAGTACTGAACAGGGAAATATCGGGGACAATATCCTTAAAACTATCCTTAAAATAATCCCTGATACTAGAATAACTTATTGGCCTATTCACAGAAATTAGGGTATGACCTAACTTAGTCTTGGACAGAGCCCTAAAAACGTAATGAGTAGAATCAACAAGAAAACGCTCCACCTGAGACACATAAGGCCTTAAAAAGCTTGACAGGGCAAGTATCAACATTAGAACTTTCTGAAATAACTACTTGATTGCCCTTCCTAAGCTGATCGGTCTTACTTATATCTAGGCTAATTGCGACATAACCGCTATGAAAACTAATGTCTCCATACTTAATGCGAAGCACTTCTTCAATTCTAAAAAAGCCAGCAAAGGCCAAAAGAAATATACACACATTCCTTAGTTCAAGCAAATTGTCTAAGTCAGAACCTTCAACCAACTTTCTGATCATTTCAGGTGATATCGGTTCCTTCTTGTTAACCAAACGCGTTCCAATTAACTTTTTGGCAGCTCTACTAATAGAATGGATAATAGGACTGTCAGTAGGTGAAGGAATCCCAGCCAAATTGTGGGCCCACTGAATACCGTAAATGGCAGAATCATAAGCGATATCACCTGAAGCCCCCCGGTGGCGTTGAGTACGTTATTTTGTGTGCACCCCCCGGTGGTGTGTATGCATATAATATCGCTTATGATTGTTAATTTGTAGCCCCTGGTGGCGTTTGAGATTTTCGTGCGCACCCCTGGTGGTGCGGCATGTACATGGCTTTGTTATTACTTGCTACTCATGAGTTGGTAGTGTCTATCACATGCTTGAGATATAGGGCCACGTGCTCTGTCCTAGCAGGAAAAACTTGCATTTCATCTTTTGAGGAAGCAAAACTTTTCCACCTTTGAAAGGCTCTTCTATATGCAAACTAACAATCATAAGCGATATCATATGCATACACACCACCGGGGGGTGCGCACAAAATAACGTACTCAACGCCACCGGGGGGCTTCCTGAGTAACAAGCAAAACAAAGCCATGTACATGCCACACCGCCGGGGGGTGCGCAAAAACTAACGTAAAAGCCACCGGGGGGCTAACAAAGAAAATGCAATACCAACAGAGGGTGGGCGCGCGCAAAGATATAAATGCCACGGTGGCCAAAACAATAAGTCACGATATCTATAGACAAATACACATAACACTAACACGCCACCTGAGGGCCGTAAAAACAAGGCGCGATAACGATATTCCAAAACACGCCGCAAAAGGTGCGCGCAAAATACCTCTACGCCACCGGGGGGCTTTCAGAGTAAATTGTAATAGCGGTAACGAATACAGGCCACAAGTCCGGAGGGGTGAGCAGCAAAACTTTTAAAAACACTGGGGCCCCTAAGCGGGAAGCACTATAAAATAAAGCAAATTAATAAAACAATTAACCATGGTGGCAGAAAGCGACCATGCACAGAATACACATACCTGAACGAGCCTTTATGGTTGGCAGACAGAACAATGACCGATGGGAGACGTGCAAAACCCCACATTGGAAAGACGCTTATATTTAGCGAAGTCAATCCGAAGCGCAAGGCAACGCGACTTGAGCGCTTTATTACCAAACAATGTGTTCTTGGCTCTACCCTTAACAAACAAATCAGATCTACGCGGAAGAAACAACCATTCTCTTACGAAAGGGTTCAGATGAACACCGTCATTGCATAATAAAGGCCAAAATTGAGCAGATGTCCACATAGGCACAATAAGAGTTCCCGCCTCCATACAGTCACGCATATGGCTTAATAACCTGCCGATAAGAATGGTAGGCGGAACAAGCCAGTTATTTTCCGAGGACCAATCCTGTGAAAAAACATCAACAGCTTCAGTACCTGGCTGGAGAAACCTGGAATTGAACCTAGGCAATTTGGTATTGTAACTGCAAGCGAATCTGTCAACAGAATGTGGACCCCAAAGCTCGTCCATTTGGAAGAAAACTTCATCATGTAGCGAATAATCATCGAAATCAACAATCCTGCTGAAGAAGTCAGCCTGCGAATTCTGGTCGCGCGGAAGCCAGATTACATCTAGTTGAATTCGGCGCTGAGAGGTAAAAAGAAAAACATTCAAAGCGATGTCTTGTAGTTCTTTAACCATGCTACCAGCCTGGATAACTCTAACGACGTTTTGATTGTCAGTGTGACAGCGCACTCTCTGACCGGCTAAATGGGCACCAAAGACTTCGAGTGCAAACTTGATTGCAAAAAGTTCCCTCCAGGTAGAAGACTTTTGGGACTCCTCTGCGGACCAATTTCTGTGACAAACTAAACTGGAACCCTGAATAAAAGCGCCGCATCCTGTAGAAGAGGCATCTGAAAACAACGCTTTGGACGGGACAAAAGGAACTGGCCAAAATGAAACACCGTTCAAAGTTCTCAAATTATCTCTCCAAAAGTAAAGCTCCTCTTTTCCTTGATCATGCACGAAGACAGCAGAATTCCAAGAACGGCGAGAATTGATAATGAGATGCAAATATCTAGTCATAATTTGAGAAACATTCCCGCAACTGGCTGTCATTGAAATAATTTGACCAACGACAGATGCAATTTCCTTGACATAAACAAAACTTGACAGCTCCAACTTGGCACAAAGATCATTGAGATCAGAACAAAGCTTTTCAATTCTGGAGTCATTAGCGAAAATAAAACCCCTGTGCGTGTCAATATTGTAGCCTATCCACGAAAATTTATTCATGGGCTCCCAATTGGACTTCCCGTGGTTAATTTCAAATCCACAGCGGGAAAGATCAGAACGAACCAAAAAACTGTTAAACTTCGCAGCCTCTAACGACGAACCCGCGCCAACACCATCATCAAAGAATATGGCGATTGGAATCCCATGCGCTCTCCAATGCGTTTCCAAAGGCTTTAACAACTTAGTGAAAATATAACGCCCGCTAGAAAGGCCAAAAGGCAAAACAGTAAACTGGAAATACCTTGTATGGCCACCAACAAAATCCCACGAGAACGCTAAATATTTCCGATGATCAGGAAAAATGTCCACATGATGGTATCCTGACTTTAAATCAAAGGAAATCAAAGATCTCTTCGAGATTCGACTATTTCGCATGGAGTATGCCTTGGGGAAATGTTAGTATTGAAAGCGATTTGTGATGCACTAACCCATTGACTCACAGTCCAGAAGGCTTTTATTAGCGCTCACCCACCCCCCCCCCCCCACCCCCCCTAAAAAAAAAATTCCTGGCTCTTTTACGGCTTTTAACACAAACGTGCGAGTGGGGAAAAATATACGATATGCGTACTAAATTCAGACAAACAATTCTTTTCTGAAGTAAACGTTTATTACAACTAGACACGCTGAAAGACCAATTCATGGTTTGAAATGTTAATTATCAACCTTGATAAATTGATCCCAAATCAAACTTGAAGACGGTGAAAAAAATTTCTTCACCTCCGCGCGTCATTTTAACAACTCGCAAAAACACGAACTCTTTCTACAAAATATAACACTAGTTCGAAACACTCTGGTGAAAGGTAGGCTTTCATTCTGTACAACTGTCACTGACATTTATTTAACCACCACCAGCGGTAACTGGGGATAATAATTTGCGAATCATGGTGCCGTGAGTAGCGGACAATTACTGAATTCCTTCCACAAAATTAACACTCACATTGCTTTTTATGAAAGGTAGGTTTTCATTCTGTATAACTGTCACTGACATTTATTTAACCACCAGTGGTATTATCTTGGTACAGAAAAGCGGTAATTGGAGATAAGCCGTGAGATTGCCGTGAGATAGCAGAAAACTACTGAATTCCTTCCACAAAATTAACACTCAGATTGCTTTTTATGCTATCCATCACTATAACTAATAACAAAAAAATACTTGTTTGCATTTTCCGAAGTACTGTAGTAAATCTTTGCATGTAAAAGGTCGTAAACTGAACACAATTATTAAATAAACAACAATGCGATGGTACAGTAAGTCGGCCGCACGCTGCATATCAGATGTCACCATGCGCTTTTCAAATCAATACGCTTCAGAAGCCTAAAATTCCAAACGTAAACTGGGCAAATGAAAGAAATTTGAAGGAGGTTTTGTTTTAGATTAATTCTCATTTCAAGATGTAGCTACTAATGTATCAAAGCTTCAAAATTCTGCATATTTCTGAAGCCGTGAGATCCTGCATTATTCACGCTAAAGCGTAAGTTTAATTTTAGCCCGACGGCTTTTTGGCTTTACCGATCCCTCTAAAAATTCCATTTAAGTTCGAAGCACTATTGTACATTTCCATTTTCCTGTCTGAAGTCTTGAGAAGCTGCTGTCGTGATCAAGTCCGTGAATTGTGGTCAAAACAAAAGATTGCGTGACGAGCTAAAAATACTTCTTTCAATGAAGACGACAAACAATAGACATGTAACAATAGAAAATAGCATTGGCCAATATCATCTGACAATGAAGATTCGCAGCAGCTTTTAAGCATGTAAAACTAAGCAATTCAATCGACGAATGGCACAGATCTTTAAAAAATACGTACCTGTAGTTTGCAAAAGGCTAGACAGGCTAAATGACGAGCGACGCGTGAAAATAACATTTCGGGATCGAAAACTGCGGACGCATTCCTATCCAGTGACGTTTTTATCGCCCACAGCGAAAAGTATTCCCTTGACAAATTAAAACAGTCCCTTGAGAGTATACAAAAATGTGGGTCAGAGAGTGCCACCAATGATCCCAATTCTTACCATTTTCCTTGGTAACCAAGCAAAATAGTCGAAAAAAGGAGATATTTTCACCCGCCAAAGATAACGTAGCTGTCTATTTACCATCAACTTATTTCAGGGGCGTAGCTACTGGTACGCACATACGCACGTGTGTACCTGAAAAAGTAGAAAATAGAATTTTCCTCAATAGTCTCAACAGTTTTGGTCGTGTGCCACGATTCCAGTGTCTTTTACCGACTTTTAGCTGGTGCGATTGTACGATCGTAGAATTGTCAAAAGTTTATTACACGGCCAAAATTCCATGCATGTTTGCAACGTTTGGACTTCACGTCTGTTTTTACGATTTAACATTTAAGGTGCCCCCCCCCCCGGGGGGCTCTCCCCTGGATCTGCCACTGATTACGGTCACTTTTTTGTCTAGGTGAAACGCCCATACACTTTCGGATAATAAAACCCCGTTAATAATGCCAATTCCCACATTCTGAAATCTCAACTGGTATAATCTCTTTATGCCGACATTGTTGCGCGAAAAATCGCTGTTACAAGTTGTCCCGTGTAAGACAACCTTAATACTGTAAGTACTGATCGAAGTTTCATATTTTTGAACTATATCTATTTTTAAAGAACATTTGTTTAGAAGTACGATTGTGATATGTATCTGTCACTTAAAATAGACCGGTTATGACATCTAACCCAATCCCCTTACGATCTCGTTCCCAGAGGCTGCGCCCCCCCCCCCCCCCCCCCTAGACCAGCGGTTGGGAAAAGTAGTTCAGGGGGTCGACGCGGACTTGATCCCGTTTATAATGCTGCCACATTTTTATAGCCCGGGGTTCCGCCCTTTTTTATCACTACATTTTCATTCAATTCATACTTAATTATCAACCGTCCCCGATTCTGGTATAACTTCTTTACAAGCATTTCCAGTGTTTTAAATTTAGGCCCGACACCAGCTGCATAATAATGTATAAAACCCAATTTATTTCTTTTTATCCACAATCTGAGCAAATAATATCGCGGTACAACGCAATAGGAAAAGAAAGACTGAGTATCCACTGTGACGTCAGCTTGTATTCTTCCCAGTGGAAGCACACCTAATTAAATACCTGGAAACGATGACGAAAAAAAGTATTCTCCACCACCACTATACGATCCCCCCCCCCCCCCCATCAGTCCTTACTAATCACAAATCCATTTTATAAATTAAATATTAGCGCCAGATTCTGTAATTAGTACTGTTTATATTGTAGTTAAAATGCTCTTGCAGATCTGTTTGCATATTAGTGCAAAACTGTACAGATCCATTTCCCTCAAAACTATTCCATACAAGAAGTGCGTCCTTACCAACGAATCAAATATCAACACGATCATTTTAATTTGAACGCAAACAAAATTTGTTTGTTCTTTTGTATAATTCTCGTACAAATGTGTGTTGCTACGATAAAGCCTGTTGTTTTCGATTCACTTTTAAGTTTGGACAATACAATCACCAATTCAGAGTGGCCCTTACATGTCCGCAGTTTGGTTAAGAAATGTAAATCAACCAAACATAACGTAACAATAACAATAACATAGATGTTTAAGGCTAAAGAACAGCTTATTTAGCGATAACATCCTATTTCACGTGACTTTCATAGTGATCCACAAGCGAGGAACAACTGCCAAGTTTCTCCTGACAAATCCATTAAATCTTTACCCCAGTATCCGATATTTCATGCACTCGCAATTTCCGCGCTGTAGTAAAACACTTGTCACAGGTTTTGCATTGATACGGTTTTACTCCAGTATGGGATCTTTCACGAGTCCTCAAATGTTCTGCTTGACTAAAACACTTGTAAAAGGTTTTACATTTAAATGGCTTCTCTCCAGTATGGGATCTTCCATGCCTCCTCAAATGTCCTGCTTGACTAAAACACTTGTCACAGGTTTTGCATTGATATGGCTTTACTCCAGTATGGGATCTTTCATGAGTCCGCATAACTCCTGCTGTGCTAAAACATTTGTCACAGGTTTTACACTGATATGGTTTTACTCCAGTATGGGTCCTTTCATGAGTCCTCAAATTTCCTGCTCGACTAAAACACTTGTCACAGGTTTTACATTTAAAAGGCTTCTCTCCAGTATGGCATCTTTCATGTCTCCGCATATCTCCTGATGTGTTAAAACACTTGTCACAGGTTTTGCATTGATATGGCTTTACTCCAGTATGGGATCTTTCATGAGTCCTCAAAGTTTCTGCTTGACTAAAACACTTGTCACAGGTTTTACATTGATACGGTTTTACTCCAGTATGGGATCTTTCATGAGTCCTCAAATTTCCAGTTATGCTAAAACACTTGTAACAGGTTTTACATTTAAACGGCTTCTCTCCAGTATGGGATTTGTCATGTCTCCTCAAATGTCCTGCTTGACTAAAACGCTTCTCACAGGTTTTGCATAGATATGGCTTGGTGAGGGTTCTTTCATGTATCTGCAATTCACGCTTTCTAGTAAAACACTTTTCACAGGTTTTACATTTAAAAGGCTTCTCTCCAGTATGGGATCTTTCATGTTCCCGCAAATTTCCTACTAGCATTAAAGTCTTCTTACAAGTATTGCACTGATGTGGTTTCTCCTTGTGGTTGGAGTTTTCTCCACTCAACATAGTTTGACCTTCGAGTTTGACACCTGTTATAATAAAGAGTTGAAAACACCTACTTAGTGTCCGAATGTAATGGTATAATCAAACATGTAATAGCCATTTCAAGATGACTTTAATCATACTAAACCTATGTAAATAAAATCATATGGAGGTGATCGTAAGAGAGGGATGGGAATACTGGTTCTCTGACAGGTGCGAGTAAAGCAAAACCGGCCTGGGCGGCAAAGAGCTGAGTGCCTTCAGAAACGTTCTCCACTGTATCGAACTATTATGGACTCCAGACAAATGCAGAATTGCCTTGGCACTATGATTTGGCCGTAGGATGGTTCTGCTCGCAACATTCAGAAATATGGACATTTTCTCTCAGAAGAACCTTTAACCTTCTAACCTCTAAAGACTGTTTTATATGCACTGGTAAGCAGGCTTTTAGCCAGGCGGCCGTCCAGTCGTCCAAAGGACGGCCACTTTTAAGAAATAGGTGATTTTCGACGGCCTATTTTGGGCGGCAATTTACGAACTTCTGTGTTTAATGTAACAAAACAGTGTGTATAAATTTAAAAAAAAACTTACATTCCTTTTTGTTCTCGAGTTGTTTTAGTCTTGCTGGCATGTTTTTCTTCTCTATTTACACTTTTTTAACGAGTTTCCTTACTGCTTTGTTCGTTCGCATGAATCAAAGTTGAGCAAAGCGATTTCACAAGCGAAGCCGCTGTTCAATAATTGACTCCCTAGTATACCAGAATGCAGTTCGACCAACAAAGCCACGCATATCTGTTCTTTCGTGTAAGTTCGTGGCTTGACAACTTCAATTTCAATCACTGCTCATAACAACTGGAGTTTCTGTCCCAAATATAATTCAATGTTAAACAAGGTAAGTTGAGGAAAGGATAGTTTTGTAAAATTATCAAGGAAAACAGCGGTTTAATAGCTTAATTGAAAGACGTTTACAGCTGCTCAGAATCACGGAAATCATGTCTAAGATGCTTTAATTTTTCAAAATTTTCTGGGGGGGACATGCCCCCAGACCCCCCTAGAAACATGACGACTGCGGCGCCATGTTAAGTGGGCCTTCCATTTTCAAAATCTGGACTCCCATTTTCAAAATCCTGGCTAAAAGCCTGCTGGTAAGTTTAGGTTAGGAGGGAGATTTTTGGAAGAGCTGTATGCATTGTATGCATTTGATTCATGCGAACGAACAAAACAGTAAGGAAACTCGTTAAAAAAGTGTAAATAGAGAAGAAAAACATGCCAGCAAGACTAAAACAACTCGAGAACAAAAAGGAATGTAAGTTTTTTTTTAAATTTATACACACTGTTTTGTTACAATTTTGTTACAAGTACAATTTAAAGTGTGTATCACATGAAAAATATTTTCTGCTTATTTGAAAGGCCTTTTAAAATTCAGCAGAATGGAGTTTTTCTTTTTGAAATATCTTTCTTTGTTTCAGAGATATTCACAAATCTATTATGCAACTTACATCAGTGATGATGTCATAAGGTCTGCAACTAAAAAATGGTAGAAGCAGTGTTTTTGGAACTTGGCACCACAAATGTGCATCAGTAAAGAAACAAAATGACACTCTTAGTGCAGTTGCCATGACAACAGTTTTACCGCTGGTGCTGTCTTAAAAAAACCTAAATTCCCAGTTTTTGTCTTAAACCAAGAACCATCACTGCAGCCAATCTGATGATGGGAATAAGACAACATGGGAACTGTGTGTGTTTGAAGCAGGACCCTTTGTCTGTCACTTTAGAGGTTGCAAATGGGGCATTCCCCATCCTGAAAGGCCACGATCCTTCTGGACTGTGCCAGGGATCGAGACCTTTGGCCGCCTCCCAAACCGGAAGTCTGCGATTCATGGACTCTTTGTCAAATATGACAAATCTGATTGGCTGAAAACAGAAACTCATAAGAGTTCTGCTGAAAAAACACAGAACAAGTACTCCACGCATGCTCAAAATTGGGAGCAGCCAGAGGTCTCGATTTCTGGCGCAGACCAGCAGGATCGTGGCCCCTGGGGACAAGAATGCAAATGAATACATTAAGTGGTTTTTTGACAGAGAGAGACTGGAGCTGAAAGAGTTGCTTTGGCACCAATACTAACAGTAAGGCACTACCTCACTAGAACCTCTATTTTCATTCGCCCGCTGTAAACACTACCTCTATTGTTATTCAGGGCTAGGGGCATTGTTATGACCTGTTATCTATTGTTTTAACAACCAATGAAATAACTCGTTCCGAGAGGTAGTGGGCGACCCAATACTAAGGGTTCTTGCGAGCTTAATTTTATGCATATTTACGGTTTTTAAAGGAGAACGGAAGACAAAAATGCGAATTTTTTAAACTAGTTTAAATGAAAGTATGTGATGTGTGTTAAGCAAATATTAAGGTATTTGGAATTGTACTTACGTTTTAACCCGATTATGACAGCAAAAAGGTGCTCGTCAGGGCAATTTGAACGTCTGCCATTTTGTCCGCCATATTGAAGGCTTGGCTGCAAAGCATGACGTCACTGCGCGATAGAATTTTCTGACAGCCGTGAAATTAAAGATAGTTCCCGTCATAAACCTTTCTAAGCCGATCATTTGATTGCTAGGGTGCTTAGAGCTCCCAGTACATCTTAGCGAAATTAATATACCGGTAAGCAGGTTATTTCGCAGCCAATTGAGCCACGAACGCTTTCTCAAATGCTCGTGGCAAAAACTTGTGACAACAAAACACATCAAACAACAGTTTCTTCTCACTGAAAGTAGGGCTGTTTATTAGCTTTCAAGTACAAATATCATCTTCTGTATACAAAATTACTATTCACCTGAAATTTAATTCGTGGATTCATCGATCTCCTGGCAGCATAAACCTTGTCTTTCTTGTTCGCCTTCCAAGTTAACACAAATATCACACTCGCCCACGACATATTTTCGCCTCCTCGTCTCGCTGATCTCCACGTTCAACAACATCTTCTTCGAATCCTAAGCTTTTTCCCATCGGTTCAAATGAATAAGACTTAAACTTAGCCGTAATGTAAGTTTGCTACAGTTGTCAAAACGAAAGATTTGGTTAGACAACACGAAATGCACAGAAGTGCACAAAACATTGAACTGAAGAAATTTGCAAGTGCGCAGTGACGTAATAACACGTGAGCTGACATTCCTTTTTTGGAAGTAACCGGAAGAAAATACGTTCAAAATGGCGGACGTTCAATTGCGAAAAAAGACTACAAGTTTTAACCATTTTCGTCAATTTTGGTAGGAAAAATTCGCTTTTACTTGTTGTTATCTACAAATCTAAGCTATTTCTATGATTTCCAGTGGTTATATAAAATATGAATTCTAGTCTTCCGTTCTCCTTTAACAAAATGGGGTATTGTCAGTATTGGTTGTCTAATTCTAATATAAGGCATTTTTAAAGTCTAACAAGGTAATGTTACATGTAATACATCAAATTACCGCTACTGATGGCCAAGAAATGTAGCTTTGCAAAGTGTCATTTAAAATAAATATCGGTATTAAGGTCATTGCCCTCTATTGCATTGCGCATCCTTACTGCGCAGAATTTTACGCGTAATTAGCGCATGCACACAAACAAAATGGCGGCTTTTTTCGATCCAACTTAGCCCGCGAAAGAAATATATAATAAAATGAATACAGATCAATTTCTATGTTTGAAAAAAAGATTATCACTGGAAGCGTTTATTTTGCCAGTATTCGCCCCTTTTTTATTTCAAAATTTAAGTTCTCTGTAGGTAACCAACCAGTAGGCAAAGTTTGGTTGAAAATCTATGTTCAGTTCTATTTCGGGGGAATGACCTTAAGGACGTTCGCGCGAAAATTTTCTAGTCGATGGATTTTTCTAAAATTTTTACTGAGGACGGATAATGAGTTACTTGTGTCAGAAATACAAAAAAAAGTGGGGGTCACCGACTTCGTTTCAGAGATAAAGTCTGAAGAAAACTACCCTGATTTTGAAAAATTGGCGCACGTAATTTCGCACGATCTTGGTGACATTTTGACAGAATGAAGAAGTGCGTCTGTTACGTAAATAATTTTAAGTGTTGCCATCTTTTATGCAAAACTTAGCCCTGGAAGAGGCATTTGAACCCGTCGTACGGCAAAACGAAAAGATCAAAAAGCGGAATTCGAACGTGCGTGGGGCAAAAAAAATCAACCTTTTAATCGATAGATTTTTTTCATTTTCTCACAAAACGTAGATAATCGTTAACAAAAGTGATCTGTTAAGAAAAACGTAAGGGTCACCGACCATTTAAGCTAGCAAACTGCAAGCGAAGTTATCGCAACAGCTACTCTCCCTATATGTGGTTGGAAAGTTTCCTCAGCGCACGCGCTCGATGCATGACGTGGCGTAGCGTTGCGACAGGAATTACGTGCGCAGTAGGATGCGCATAAACAATTAGCGCGAACGTCCTTAAACGATTTCTTTGACAATATGCAAATTTTGCAAGCATGTGCTTCAAAATGGTTTTTTAAAGCACCTAAAAATTACATCGGCCAATTTTTTCTTAACTGATTTTCATTCCACTCACATTGGGGTAACTTCTGATATACTGTAAGTATCAATTTAAGTCAGTTAGGCAGTTAACATAAAATATAAACGTCTAAAATTAGGCAATTTTGGGTAGTGGTTTTCTCTTAAAAATTTGACTAAAAGTTGGGTCAGCCCTCACACAGCCAGAACATTTTATGCCAGATGGGCAAATACAACAAGAAAGAGTCTTTATAGTAAAAACAAAAGATACAATCCATTAGTCCAAATTGACTCCATCATCATTAGTGGAGTGCTTTCAAAGCCTTTAATTACTGGACAAAACACTGACCCCATGTGTATGGACAATTCAAATGGACTTCCCCTAAAATGACAAACACTACTTAAAGCTAAATACCTTGCCACATAGTTTCCTATGGATTCTTGTTGTTTGTGTATATTCTGTGACACCACTCCATTTTAAAAATTCACAAGTCATAAAATTTCTAGCCTGTTTCAGGCATTTCCCTTCATTGGTGGTTACTGCATAGTTGTTTCTCAGCTTATCCCATAATTTTATTCCAAGTTATGGTTTAATTTGTAATCATTTGTTTTTCCAAAATGAATAAACTCTAGCACCCACTGAAATTCAGCAGGTCCTACAGGTAACATGCTGTTTTTCTTCATATTTTCCAGCAACTAAATAACTTGCTGATTGAGAATTTTGTAAAACTACAAACTTCAACAAATCAACTTTCTTTCAAACAAGTAAAGTCTTGGAACAATAACTCAATTCAGTAGCACTGTCATACTGCTGATCAATGCAAATATGCCTGACTTGTACTTTTAACACACACACATGACTTGAGCTCTCTATACAAAATCTTGTCCTCATTGTTATCTTTTCTTTGTAATGTGTGGTTCCAGAAAATATCCATACCAACCCCATGGAAGGTCAATGGAAATTCCAAAGGGGTGGGGGGGCAGTCTCAAAAGCCAAAATTTTTAAAAGAAAATATGGGGCTTAACTGGAATTTCCAGAGGGGTGGGGGATTCAAACCAAAAAACCTTCCGTGGGAGGGTTATGGATATTTATTGGTCCAGGAACAACACAATGTAAATTTGTAAATGTTGGGATGCTACAGCTGAACTTTACACACAGGTTGACACTTAACATCAACTCTCGCCTGACAGACTACTCAAAAACTACTCATGCACCTCCTTGGTTTTACCAAACCCTGACTGTCAATCATTTTTTTTTTAACTTTTCCTGAATGTTCCCTACCAAGAACTATTTCAAAAAATACAATAAAAAAGATAGGTCACTATGCTCACAAGAGAGATTTGATGGGCCAAGCTTACTTCATTTATGCCTGTTCTGGCACTTATTCCATGCATTGTTCATTGGTCCACATTACATTTTGAGGTAGCTGGAAGCAAAGCTTATTATAGTAATACTTAAAGTGCCCCTGTGATCAAATTTTTGAGTTTCATTTTTTTACATTTTCGTGTCCTATTAGACTTTCTTACTCACCTTGCCAAATTTCAATCCATTATGAACATCAGAAGTCATTTTATTTTAACATTTAATTCAGAGAATTTACGGCCGCCATTAATCAACCTTGTTCCAAGCCTTGGTTGCAAATGAGAGAAAGTGACGTCAAAGGCTCAAAAATACCTCACGGGTTGAAATGAGAATAACAATAAGTGTTCAAAATCACGCGAAAAGGAACAAAAACTTTGGACGTGTTCTTCGTGCAATTTTCTATGCTGATTGTTATTAAAATTTCAACCCGTGAGGTATGTTTGAGCCTTTGACGTCACTTTCTCTCATTTGCAACCAAACCTTGGAACAGGGTTTTGTAATGGCGGCCGTAAATTTTCGGAATTAAATGTTAAAATAAAATGACTTCTGATGTTCGTAATGGATTGAAATTTGGCAAGATGAATAAGGACGTCTAGTTGTACACGAACATGTAAAAAAATACAAATTGAAAATTTGATCACAGGGGCACTTTAAAAAGACATCAATAGGAAGGCAACCCCTAGCATAAGAAACAATGTTATGTATACATGTAACTTACGGAAAAAGCCTCACAAATCCAAACAACAAAGAATCAAAACATTCCTCGCGTCACTGTTATCAAGGTAATCATTTGTGTCCTCAAGTAATGCACACATTCAGCTATATCTATTTTCCCTGCAATGAATTTTTTTTTTTTAACTGTCCGACTCAAAGAGGACAAGTTTTGCACAAAAATTATGCAAATTAGAACAAATATAAGTCACCATGCTTATTTACGAGAAAACGGCAATTTATCTCTCTCGCGAGCTAAGCCGTATAGAAAAAAGCTGGCATTTTGTTCGGGTGTGCGTGCAAATCAAGCACAAAAAATCTGCGCAGTACGAATGCACAATGTAATGCTGAGGAATCACCTTGTGCCTGGCTGGCACTTGTGACAAACAAACACAATCATAAGCATAAGCACGAAAATGAAAAATGTTGTTGTGTTCACAGGTAAATAAGCACTTGTAAGTATAAGTACAATTAAAAAATCTTCCCTTTTCATTTGCTTGTGCTTTACTAATTCATGCTTATTTGACTTGTGTTTTCCTTATTTTGCAAGTGGCACAGTTCAGCAGTCAAATAAGCACAAGGATAAGCACAATTGACTGTTACCATCATCCCACCATCATGTTACGTTAATCAGAATTTCTAAAGCCCTGCACTTGCAATCATAAGTGGTGTGCAATAACTACAGACTGTTACCATTGCAATTATTGATAGCAAACCAAACAGGCTAACCAGAACGCCATTGAAGCTAACAGTAAACTCGACTGTCAGTCGAACATTCAAATCAGATGCATGAACTCAACACTATCTCTAGAACAAAAATAATTGCTCACTTCAGTTCTCACGTAGCTGGAAACTAACGCAGACTGCTATTTGTCTCGATCAGTGCTGCTGAGCAAAACGACAAACGATGCCGCAGAAAAGCACGAGGCAAAAAATATGCAGAATAACAGGCAACTTATTTACATCTCATTGAATAAGAATGGTCCTAGCGGAGCACTCTGTTATCGCTAGCAACCAGTAACAATGATGATTGAGAATTAAGTCATTAAAAATTTTCTCTTACCTTGAATCATAGTTAATTGATTAACTATGCTTGAATGAAGAAACCTTATGTTGTTCAATGACAGCAGCTGCAGTAGATAGACCAGAGTAGATCTCAATAATAATGTAAGCTGACGTAAGACGTAAGCTTAAAATAAGACTATCCCCCAGGACTCCCTGACCCAGTCCCTTACAGTTTCGTTTTCAGGATTGCAGGCACGCAATGCGTACAAAGTTATGCAACGTGTACGCGCATATTGATAATATGGTTCACTAATTACTGTGCAGTCAAACCTGTATTTAGATCACAGGAGGACTTTTAAGGGCAAGGCTGATGTTTCTATTTTCCCTTTATGACTTTTTCGATTGTCTTTTTTTCGAGCTGAATTAATAAGTTCTGCTTTATAAAGGCTCCTGGCATTTTCCAGTTCACTACTGAAAGGACCCGGGCCTTTAGAAACGTGATCTTTTCGAAGCAAGCCAACAACCCATTGCATGTTATGGTTAAGTCTGCATTCGAACCTAAGTGGCCCATCTGGCCGGAGATTTTATTTCCCACTGAATAGGATGCAAGTCCATTGCATATCTACCCCAACGGTAAATTCGCCGGTACGTATTTATACTGCTGGGAGGAGAGAGGCACTATGAGAGTTAAGTGTCTTACCCAAGAACACAACACAATGCAACCTCGTTCCCAGGGCTTTTCCTTTCTTCGTGAGGCGGTCGGGAAAAGCCCTGGGAACGAGGTTGACAACAATGACCCCGGCCAGTAATCGACCCCAGACCTCTCGATCTGGAGTTTAACACACTAGCCATTAGCTCACCGCGCCTCCAACACTCCCGTTGACTGTTCTAAGTGCGTCATTTGCATTGTTCTTCAGTAGCATTTTTTGGGGCAATTTCATCCATGACTGTACTGGTATTCCAAGTACATTTATTATACACGCGTCTTGCGATTTATCACACAGAAATCTTCGCCTGTGCTAGTATGAAATGCCAGCTGTCCTCTGTTCCTTAACACCCCCCCCCCCCCCCCCCCCCCCCCGCCAGAGAAGGGGCGCGGGCGAGAAAGTCCTTCTCACCCGCGCCCCTCCCATGGGGGGTAAGGAAGAAAGAACGGCTGGCACTTCAGACTACGGTTGTGCCGGTTGTGCGTATCTTTAAATCCAATAATAAGCTGGCGATTTTGTACGCTCGTCAAGGAAAATTCAATCTCTGCCTGCTTTGCCGGCACATGAGATTGTCAGAAGCCGAAGTTCGTCAATGGGAGCATTTCGGGTCTCGAAGATCGCTTGGCGTGTTGGTGACCCAAAACCGGCGTGCACTATAGCGCTAGAATACATATTTTCAGTGTTTTACAACATCGTATTGTTCATTTTCCTGTACTTTTCTCTGCTTGAATCTTGATGAGCTAAATTTTAAAGTCAGGTTGTGGTGACTTGTACTTTCTATAACTTGAAAGGGGCTAAACACTATTATAATTTATCCTGGATGTCTAAGTTTATTAACAAACTGCAATCTTCGCTATAGGTTCCAGACTTTGATCTGCTAAGATTTGAAAGAAATTTAATGTCACAATGAGCTTTCTTTGACTTGAACAATCTTGGAAATTGACCAAAAAGGAACTCGATGTTGCGTGGAGATCCCACAGTGAATATGGAAAACATTTTCGAGCAGATCAAAAAGCGCGAAAACTCCAATAATATTTTAGAACCAACTTGCGTACAGTTACTAAAAGAGACAACGCTGAAAGTAGTTCGAGGTATCCTATTCTTGTCCTTAAAAAAATATATCGTCTCGTTGCAGTGGCGGATCCAGAACTACATCTAAGGGGGACGGGGTGGGGAGGGGGAGGGGGCCTGCTTTTGAAGGGTTGACAATGAATAGTGAATGGTTTGAACCCAAGAGTATCAGTAGTTCGTATAGTGTGATCGTCCGGGTGAGAGTAGTTCTGAGAAGAACTGTTGTTGGTGACTGACGTTTCGACAACCTGTGCGGAAGTCATCTTCAGAGTCAAGTGAAAAGTTGTTGTCAGACGTCGATGATGTTGTAAGTCTGGTCCGTTTATATTGATTGGTCAGTTTAGCCGTGATGTTATTGGTTAATCAACAGTAATTATTCAGAGGGTCGTACAGGGGGGATCTCTGGCACGATTCACGGACGAAAAAAATAATGAATCACGGATCACGGATATTGAAATTTCATTTTCCCGAATCACGAAAATAAGTACTCTTTTATCCTGTTCTTACTCTACAAATAGTGTTTGAAGAAATCAAAATTGATTAAGAAATTACGAAAATAAGAAAGAAACGTACTCTTTTATCCTGTTCTTTCTCCACAAAGAGTGTTTGACATTACGATAATTATACGGAGGTCACATTTGAGGTCTCGCGTCTCAAAATCACGCAAAATTAAGTCAATAAAGTGGTAAAATCACGAATATCGGTTATTAATTCAAGCTCGTCACGTTTCACGCAAAACCTTCCGGTCACGGGTCACGAAGAATAAATTTATTTAATTCACGTTTCACGGAAAATAAAATCAGCTAATCACGCGTCACGAGAATACCCCTGTACGACCCTCTATTCAGTATCGATCCGTCTATTGTTAGTCAAATTAAGCCGTTCTGTTTCTGGTCTGTTCATCGGTTTTGTTTATGTCGTTAATAAGTCGTTTGTAAGGAAGTTGTTGACATCTGTTGATAGGCGTTTGTTCTAAGTTTATGAACCAGCTTTCTAGAGTCAGTCGTTGAAAATAGTTCGTACAGTAGATTTTGTGATTAGTAAGTCGATGGTGTTCAGAAATGTGATTGTTGACATCACCATTTCTAGTCGCTCGTTTGTGTTCAGTCAGTCTCGTGTTGAGGTTTCTACCAGTCTCTCCAGACCTCTCCAGTGTAGGAGGCCCGGCAGTCGGAGCATTTGATCCTATAAACCACGTCTGTTGTTAGGTTCGTCCCCGTCTTAAACGTTGGCCAGTAAATGTCGTAATCTAGTTGTAGGCTTGTGGGCTACACGGACATTGTAAGGTTGTAGAATCCACGCGATAGTTTTAGAAGTGCATTTGATGTAGTGTATAGTCGCTGTAGTAACAGATGTAGGGTTTCTGTAAGTTTCTGTGGCTTCAGTAGTTCGGTGAGTGTTTCGTCTAACGAAGTCGGCGTTGTAGTTATTTTGTAGAAAACACGGCCAAGGTAGTTGTTCTCGTCAGATAAACCGTCCATTGCGTCACAAACTAGATGCGCTCGTCTTGTCAAAGTCTTGATGGTCTTAGCTTTATGGGAAGTCGGGTTGTAGGATGATTTGTCCATTAATCTGTCGGTTTGTTGTTTGCAGAAAAATAAGTTTCACTGAGAAACAAGACAAAAAAGGGAGATATTTTCACCCGCCAAAGATAACGTAGCTGTCTATATTTACCATCAACGCTATTTCAGGGGCGTAGCTACTGGTGCGCACATACGCATGTGTGTACCTGAAAAAGTAGAAAATAGAATTTTCCTCAATAGTCTCAACAGTTTTGGCCGTGTGCCACGATTCCAGTGTCTTTCACTGACTTTTAGCTGGTACGATTGTACGATTTACGATTTAACATTTAAGATGCCCCCCGGGGGCCCTCCCCTCGATCCGCCACTGATTACGATCACTTTTTTGTCTACGTGAAACGCCCATACACTTTCGGATAATAAAACCCCGTTAATGCGGCCAACTGGCACATTCAAAGTCAAAAACTTGCAACGTGTTGCCGACATTGTTGCGCGAAAAATCGCTGTTTCAAGTTGTCCCGTGCAAGACATCATCATCATCATCATCATCATCATCATCATCATCATCATCATCATCATCATCATCATCATCATATACTTTATTTAAACACGGTAAAAACATCAATTACAAGTTAAGAATGATTACATCACATTAAAAAAAAAAAAAAAATGATTTACATGTTTGCCGTGTGGGAGCACGAGGGAGACATCAGGCAATTGATAAGTCTTTTAAAGTGGCTAAAGGATCTAGCAGCTCTGGCATCGTGGGGAAGGCTATTCCACAACTGTGCCCCACTGTAACAGAAACTTCGTTTTAAAAAATCAGTACGGGGCTTAGGTAGAGCTAACTTATTTGCCTTGTCTCTAAGATTATATCCTGTGCTGAATGGTTTAAATAGGTCTTGTAAGTACTCCGGAGCTTGTTTATTTATGGTTTTAAACATTAGTTTCGCTTTATGCTTTTTCCTTCTGGTATAGAGGGAATCCCATCCTAACTTTAATCGAAGGACGGTAGCACTAGAATGGAAATCCGACTTCGTAATGATCCTAATGGCGCGATTCTGTAACTTTTGTAATTTATCAGTCAGTTCATTGCTGAGACCATCCCACACAGGACAGCAAGACAACTTTAATACTGTAAGTACTGATCGAAGTTTCATATTTTTTAACTATGTCTATTTTTAAAGAACATTTGTTTAGAAGTACGATTGTGATATGTATCTGTCACTTAAAATAGACCAGTTATGACATCTAACCCAAATCCACTTACAATCTCGTTCCCAGAGGCTTCGCCCCCTCCCCCCACCCCCTAGACCAGCAGTTGGGAAAAGTAGTTAAGGGGGAAGCGGGCTTGATCCCGTTTATAATGCTGCCACATTTTTATAGCCCGGGGTTCCACCTTTTTTTATCACTACATTTTCATTTAATTCATACTTAATTATCGCAGTTTGGTTAAGAAATGTGACAGAATAACAATAACATAGATGTTTAAGGCTAAAGAACAGCTTATTTAGCGATATCATCCTATTTCACGTGACTTTCATAGTGATCCACAAGCGAGGAACAACTGCCAAGTTTCTCCTGACAAATCCAACAAATCTTTACGCCAGTATCCGATGTTTCATGCACTCGCAATTTCCGCGCTGTAGTAAAACACTTGTCACAGGCTTTACATTTAAAAGGCTTCCATCCAGTATGGGATCTTTCATGAGTCCTCAGATGTCCTGCTTGACTAAAACACTTGTCACAGGTTTTACATTTAAAAGGCTTCTCTCCAGTATGGGATCTTTCATGAGTCCTCAAATGTCCTGCGCTACTAAAACACTTGTCACAGGTTTTGCATTGATGCGGTTTTACTCCAGTATGGGATCTTTCATGAGTCCTCAAATTTCCTGCTTGACTAAAACACTTGTCACAGGTTTTACATTGATACGGTTTTACTCCAGTATGGGATCTTTCATGCCTCCTCAAATGTCCTGCGCTCCTAAAACAATTGTCACAGGTTTTACATTGATATGGCTTTACTCCAGTATGGGATCTTTCATGAGACCTCAAATTTCCTGCGCTACTAAAACACTTGTCACAGGTTTTACATTGATATGGCTTTACTCCAGTATGGGATCTTTCATGAGTCCTCAAAGTTCCTCCTGTACTAAAACACTTGTCACAGGTTTTGCATTGATACGGTTTTACTCCAGTATGGGATCTTTCATGAGTCCTCAAATCTCCTGCTCGACTAAAACACTTGTCACAGGTTTTACATTGATACGGTTTTACTCCAGTATGGGATCTTACATGAGTCCTCAAATTTCCTGCGCTACTAAAACACTTGTCACAGGTTTTACATTGATACGGTTTTACTCCAGTATGGGATCTTTCATGAGTCCTCAAATGTCCTGCGCTACTAAAACACTTGTCACAGGTTTTACATTGATATGGCTTTACCCCAGTATGGGATCTTTCATGAGTCCTCAAATTTCCTGCGCTACTAAAACACTTGTCACAGGTTTTACATTGATATGGCTTTACTCCAGTATGGGATCTTTCATGAGTCCTCAAAGTTCCTGCTTGACTAAAACACTTGTCACAGGTTTTGCATTGATACGGTTTTACTCCAGTATGGGATCTTTCATGAGTCCTCAAATCTCCTGCTTGAATAAAACACTTGTCACAGGTTTTACATTGATACGGTTTTACTCCAGTATGGGATCTTTCATGAGTCCTCAAATTTCCTGCTAGACTAAAACACTTGTCACAGGTTTTACATTGATACGGTTTTACTCCAGTATGGGATCTTTCATGAGTCCTCAAATTTCCTGCTTGACTAAAACACTTGTCACAGGTTTTACATTGATATGGCTTTACTCCAGTATGGGATCTTTCATGAGTCCTCAAAGTTCCTGCTCGACTAAAGCACTTGTCACAGGTTTTGCATTGATACGGTTTTACTCCAGTATGGGATCTTTCATGAGTCCGCAAATTTCCTGCTTGACTAAAACACTTGTCACAGGTTTTGCATTGATACGGTCTTTCTCCGATATGGGATCTTTCATGAGTCCTCAAATTTCCTGCTTGACTAAAACACTTGTCACAGGTTTTACATTGATACGGTTTTACTCCAGTATGGCATCTTTCATGAGTCCTCAAATGTCCTGCTTGACTGAAACACTTGTCGCAGGTTTTACATTGATACGGTCTTTCTCCAGTGTGGGACCTATTATGTACCTGCATTTTCTGCTGTGAAGAAAAACACTTGTCACAACTTTTACATTGAAACGGTTTGGGTTTAAAACATATACATATACATAAAACATGTCCGAATGTAATGGCCTAATCAACAAAAACGTTTTACATTTTTGTTACACATAGTAACCATTTCAAGATGACTTTAATTAACAATTATTCCATGAGCCTGCGTTGGATACGAGGTGGTAAATAGCGAACGATGCGCGAAGCGCCGAGTTGGCTATAACCACTCGTATCCAACAAGGGCGAATGGAATAATTGTTTTATTAAATTCTTCTTTAGTATAAATCAACTGGACATTTCATTTTGATGTAAACGAAGTGATAGTATGAGGGGGCGGGAAAATTTGTGGCGCGGTGTTCACTTTTTGAGTTGAATGAAACACGCGAGGAAAGCGAGCGAGAGAGTTTTCTTCTGAAGATTTTCCTCGGAAAATCTCCTTGTAAATCGTCTTTTCATCCTGGAAATTTGTGACAACAATTAAGGTTTACGGGAAGATCCGAAGCAATAGCTTTTCTGGAAATTATACGCCTTGTGCAAGACGAGCGAAGCAAGTGTTTACATATTGTACTTGTTTACGGCTCCACGGCTGTCATCAAGACTACTACATCATGCTGAAACGAAATTGCACTCAGATTGGAAATTCACTGCGAAGATCACATATCACCTTCATATATATCCGCAGTTCATATATGAATCATTTCATATACATTACATCAAGCTGCATTTTATGTTAATACATCAAGTTACTGCTAATTACACATATCTTTAGTTAAAGAAATTTAGCCTCACCATGCCCAAAAAAACCTGTTTAAATATGAATAGAGCTAGGAGGTAAAGTCTGCATACAAGCCTAGTGGCCCATCAGGCCAGGGCTTATCCTGGTTTCCGTAGCATAAAGTGACTTCTCCCCCTGGATAGGATGCTAGACCATCACAGGGCTACCCCCAGTAGTATATCTGCCAGTACCCATTTATACACCAGGGTGGAGAGAAGCACTATGAGAGTAAAGCATCTTGCCCAAGGACACTACGCACTTCACCATGCCAGCGCACTAACCATTTGGCCACCGTGCCTCCCACAGTATAAATAAAGCTAGCATGGGTATTAAACTATTTCTATGACGATATGCACATTTTGCAAGCGTGTTTCAAAATGGGTTTTTAGAGCTCCTGAAAATTATATGGGCCAATTTTTTCTCAACTGATTTTCATTCTACAGAGTCACATTTAGGTAAGAGTCCGATCATAAATAAGACGGGGGGCAAAGGCTGGTGCAAACTGTTTTTCATGCAAGCACGAAAGGGAGGGTCAAACAATTTGGTGCATGTCATAAAGGGTATAGAACACATTCTTTATTTGATGGCTGTAGATTATTAACACAGGTTTTTAATAACACTTCTTGGTCCTATGTCTAGATTCTCTCCTGACTTAAACAAACAGTAAATTGTAAATATATCTTTTAAACGATAAATAACTGGTTTCTTGAAGTGATGTTAACTAAGTTACTTAAGAGCTTGATAATGATCATTGCTCTACATCTGATTGACTTTCACTTCCAGTACTTCACTTTGATGGTCTTCTGTGATAGAAAGCTGCCCATTTTCTTCCAAAAGACCTGGATAGTACTCTCCTGTGGTAGAAAGTGCTTGCTCAGAAATTTCCCATTTTTGCCATTTCTTTGAGGTATCTCATTTGATCTTGCTTGAGAGATACAACACCTTCAACATTTACATCAGTGATGATAGGCTGTGAGCTATCAGCAGATATTAGCTCAGTAATATTTGTAAATTTCTTCTCTCCCCTTTACTCTTTTCTTTTCTTGTTTTTCTTCTGTTTTGTTTCTGGGACCTTTTGGCAGATTTATTTTTAACTAACATTTCTTTAATAATATCTGCACACATGCCCTCTTTCTTTTTCAGAAACTCCAATATGTTCTTCACCCTCAATTCTTCTTGTTCTAACAACTGAGTTATCATTTGCTCATCCAAACTCTGTCCTTGCTTTATGTTTGCATTCTTAGTTAATAGCATAAAGGCTGTTTATATGTTCTTGTGTATCCATGTGTTCCTGTTGTATATTCATTTAAAGATCAACCATGGTTTTGATGCTGGATGTTAGCCTTAGTGTGGGAGGAGGGGAAGAGGGTCATGATAAATTATGCAAACTATTTTGGAGGGCCAACAGTTTTTCTGCACCTGGAATTAATGGGGAGGGTCTTTCCAAAACTTGTAGGCCAAAATAAAAATGCACCAGCCCTCCCCCCTCTCTAATTTATGACCAGTCCCTAACTTTTGAATAAGTATTAATTTTAGCCAGTTAGGCAGCTATGCAGTTAGGCAGTGAAAAAATATAAAAATCTAAAATTTGGCAATTTTGGTAGTGGTTTTCTCTTTCAAATTGGACAAAAACTTGGGTCAGGTCCCACCCCAAGGGGGTACTCGTGATTTCTAGTGGCCAGGATGATCAAATGGAGCAAAGATCAGGACCCCCAAAAATTTCCTGGGGCCTCCAACATTCGCAGAACTATGCAGCCAAGGCCAGTACTACTGAAAGAAAACCCTGCTTAAGGAGGCTCACAACAGTTTACAGCAATTTCCAGCGCTTAAACTTTGATGGGCCAGTACTACAAACCATTATCAGTTGCTGCTACAATAATGATATCAAACAAATGTCTGATCAGTACTGAATAAGTTTAAGTCATTTTTATGACGTCACTTGTTACCATAGCAACAATTTAACCTGTTAAAAACACCCTTAATTTTCCATTTAAGTGTTTATAACTCAAAAACGAGCACGGTGATCCCCATTTTTTATTATTGAATAATGACCAGCATGGTAAGATGCAACTTTTTGCAAAGTTAAAAAAAATTTATCTAGCAGTAATAATAATAATAATAAAATAATAATAAGCATCTTACCATGCTGGTCATTATTCAATAATAAAAAATGGGGGTCACCATGCTCGTTTTTAAGTTATTTGCACTTAAATGGAAAATTAAGGGCGTTTTTAACAGGTTAAACTGTTGCTATGGTAACCAGTGATGTCATGAAAATGGCTACAACTTCTTTAGTAATGATCGGACATTTGTTTGATATCATTATTGTAGCAGCAACTGATAAGGATTTGTAGTACTGGCCCATCAAAGTTTAAACGCTGGAATGTGCTGGAAACAATTGGGAGCCTCCTTAAATCAAGCCACCCAAAAAATACTTGCCAAATTTTCCTACCCAAAAAATCCTTGTCATACCCGTCACTTGAAATCCCGAGTACCTACCCTCCCCACACACACACACACACACACCCAGAACATTTTATCCCAGATGTGCAAATATGAAATAAAAGAGTCTTTAAGGACGGTGCCTACTTTTGTTACTGCGCACTTGTTCTGCGCATCACGCAAGGCATCGATCGCACTTTACGCGCGCGCTAAGGTAATTTGCTCGCTCAAAATGACGAGTTCAACTTCGCGACCAAGCGCGCGACTACAATGCAAGAAAATTTCTGTTGCGACGAAATCCAGTTAATGGACATACTAAACCAGGAACAGCGAAAGAGTAAGATATCAGTAACCACTGAACGCTTATCGATAAAAAATTAATGGCTCACATTTAACAGTCTGAAACAAATCGCTAATCGCTCAAACGTAATCCACAAACTTCTAGCTAAATATGGCGTAGTGCACGCGTGATAAATTGTACGAGACGCAAATATTTAACTCGCTAGGGAGGGGATAGGAAAAGTGCAACTTACCTCAAAAGCGATTCCATACAACTCATATAACTTTCAAAAACGCGTGGTGACCCCTACTTTTTATTTTATAAAATGGAAGTGGTAAGTCTATAGAACACATGATTAATTTGTCGTTCAGTGCAAAATTGTTTAGGTTGTTTTCTGGCTGTGCAAGAGAGAGCTGGTAGAGTCAAAAATGGCACAAATGCAATCATTTTTGTTAATAAAAACGTGGATCACGTAGTCTCAAAGAAAGTTCTTGTTAGTAATTTTTAAGATAGTTACATATAATGTTGATTTTGTTTATTAAAAACCAAATTCAACGGTAATTTGTGAAGAAATTGTATTTCCTCCTACTTTCTTGAAAATGCCACGTCAGCACTTTTTTCAAGATTTCAAACCTAATTATCTCGAAAATTTGCGTGGCTACCCCTAATTTTCTTTTTGGATTTTAATAGCCCTTGGTAACATCTACTTATCTTGCATAGTCATCCGCCGGGAAAAAATACCTCGCAATTAGTAGGCACCGTCCTTAAAATAGAAACAGAAGATACAATTCATAATTCAAAAGGTTCAGTGTCTTTGCTCTTATATAGAAGTCCCAATGGACTCCATCAAACATGATACGTTATTTATATTTTGCATTTATTTCAATGGTGACTCGTTTCAAATCTCGAATGTTGATTAGATTGTTGTCTGGCTTCACCCGATGGGTATGTGTGAATTTGGCCAAAATTTGCTTAATTTTGACTGCAACTGGTCAACCATTAAATGTCACACACAGTGTTTGGTCATCATCACTGGCTTTTTGAACCCTTTCATATCTATAGACATTTTAGTGCAATAACAAGGCACAAAAATACTGCTGGCAGGAGAGAAACTGGAAAAAATGTTGTTCACTCAGTTTTTGTTTTTATGCAAATTATTTACATAATAGATATTTTAAATCTGTAAATTTTGGATTGTCAATTATTTACTTAACAGATATTTTAAATTTTAAATTGTTAATTACTTACACAATAGATATTTTTAGAAGAAATATTAAGCATGATAAATTTTGCATAAACTTAAAAACTCGGAAAAAAACGAGTTCCAGATGGGATTTGAACCCACGACCCTCCGTGATCTACCACTGAGCTACTGGAGACTTTATGATGAGCAAGGGTCCAAATCCCATCTGGAACTCGGTTTTTTTTTCGAGTTTTTCAGTTTATGCAAAATTTATCATGCTTAATATTTCTTCTAAGACTCATTTGGTGGTTGGATGGTTGTATCTCAGGTATGCTTTAATGTGACTGCCTGATGCAGTTATGAGTCACATGTGCCTGTCCTAATTTGACTATGTGACTGCGTGATGCAGTTCCAGTCAAGACCCATATTTGGACCCTTGCTCATCATAGAGTCTCCAGTAGCTCAGTGGTAGAGCATCCAACTAGATCACGGAGGGTCGTGGGTTCAAATCGCATCTGGGACTCGGTTTTTCTTCTGAGTTTTTCAGTTCATGCAAAATTTATCATGCTTAATAGATATTTGGAATTTTAAAATTTTAGATTGTAATTTCAGTTAGGGAACCTAAATAGGGATAACCTCATGGTCCTCCTTTTCAAATACTATTTGTTTCCTGTATTTGAATAAAGTATTATTATTATCTAGTGATATTTTCCCTTCCAGAATGGACAGGGTACCAAAGGCTTTATGTGTGACACGTGACAAGGGAAAAAATAAGACTGTAACGATATGCATAATGTCAACACTCGCTTTGCAACTAGGTCAACTTTTTATGTACCAAAAATTCGAACAAACTATGGCAAATTCAATATTCGATACAATGGACCTATACTATGGAATGAGACTGATGAGAGATTTAAGATTCTAACTCCTTACTCATTTAAAAGAGAATTATCCATGCATTTTATTAATTTCTATTAAGTTTTTCTACTAATTGCTATATTTTGGTATTTCTGCTATTTTTCCTTCTTTTTTTTTTCTACTAATTGCTATATTTTGGTATTTCTGCTATTTTTCCTTTTTTTTTTTTTTTTTCTACTAAAATTGCTATATTTTGGTATTTCTGCTATTTTTCCTTTTTTTTTCTACTGTTATCTTTTTTTATTGTACTTAAATGCTTTAGAATTATTTGTTCTGTAATCTACTTCCTTAATTAAGTATGTAAAATATAAAATGCCTCTTTTCTGACCTAATATTTATTTAAATTAATAAATGTGGTCACCCAACTAGTTTAGCTCTTTAGTTATTTTGGGTGACCAGCAACTGAATGTATTTTTAATTTATTTATTGTTTAAGTTCTTACTAGTAATTTGCAGTTCAAATAAACCTTGTTGTTGTTGTTGTTGTTGTTGTTGTTGTTGTAACGTGTAAAAATAGCGAGAAAAGAAAACTGTGACACATGAAAATAGCTAGAACATAAGCATGATCCGTGAAATTATTGTTTCAAGTATATGTGGGACATGAATTCGGCTAAAAGTTGTGCATGAAACGGGATCACGACCCCCCTTTTGCCAAATCAAATTTAGATTAATTAATTCATTAATTTACCCTTGATAGGAAAGCTTGAGCTGTTTTGACTCTAAAGCATGAACAGCTCCAGAACTAAATACAGATATTTGAAAACGGAAAATGGCATTTTAAATCTTTTGCGGATTTCTTTATGATATGCCTACAATTGCATGGGATGCAAATTTGATAATAGTAAGCACTTTAACATAAGCCGGCCTGGCTCACACTTGTGACACATTAAAAACCCGACTGTCAGTCGAACATTCGGCTAAATTACAGAATACAGGGCCACTTAATTGCATGTCATTGAATAAGAATACCATCTATTGTGTTATGCCTCGTTCTATAAAGAGTTCCGACACATGCAAATGAGGTGGACCAAAGTGGCCGAACATTCAAATCAGATGCATGAACTCAACAGTGCCTCACTTCAGTTCTCACGTAGCAGGAAATCAATCAATCAATCAATAACTTTATTAATGTGTCGATGCAGTCTAGCCGAGGGTCGAAACCCTCTACTAATAGGGGACACATAAAATTAATAACATAAATTATAAAATTATAAACTAACTCAGACTGTTACTTAATTTTTCGATCAGCGCTGCTGAGCAAACGGACAAACGATGCCGCCGCAAAAAAGCACGAGGCAAAAACTTAGCAGAATACCACGCAACCGAGTAAGAATGGCTGTTATCGCTAGCAACCAGTAACACTGATGATTGAGAATTAAGTCATTAAAATTTTCTCTTACCTTGAATGAAGAAACCTTTGCTGTTCAAAGACACCAACTGCAGTAGACCAGAGTTGATCTCAATAATAATGTAAGCTTTCATGGGTTGGGAGGCCAAACCATTCAAAAGTGGTAATGAGCTTACGATTGATGATTGAGAAGACGATCGCTATGGTTGAGATTATCGATTGATGATTGAGAATGACGATCGCTATGGTTGAGATTCACGATTGGTGATTGAGAATGACGATCGCTATAGTCCAAAAACACGATTGATGGCTCAGAAAACGATTGGGGATCGATAATATCGATCGCTATGGTCGAGAATACCGCGATCGAGAATATCGACAAATGAGGTTGAGAATATCGATTGGTGATTGAGAATTGAACGGGACTGGAAACGAGTGAGGGGGTAGCGAGGGATAAAACAGTCGAATTTACATGAAGTAGTAACCTCATGATCAAAATGGCGACCGCCAATGACCGAGATTGTTAAGATTTAGGGCATATACTTCATGGTAACACAACATGGCCGCCAACAATGAAAACATATAGTCACCCAACCACAAAATGAATGCTAACCGCAAGCAAATTGCAGTTGCTGTAGTTTGCTTGCAGTTAACATTTATTTACTGCAATTTGCTTGCGGTTAGCATTCATTTTGTGGTTGGGTGACTATATGTTTTCATTGTTGGCGGCCATGTTGTGTTACCATGAAGTATATGCCAGATTTAGAGTAATTTCTGGACTCCATGAGGCAGAGTTTCGATGAGGTGGAGAAGGAGCTCAAGGATGAAGTAAATTCTATTCCTTTAGGCTATTTAGAGAGTAGGGTAGAGGATCATTTACAAGTTGTTCATCCAATAGCAATTCACCAATTGCAATACAGATAAATGTCAGTGATGAATTGAAGCAACCTGTGGAAGAGGGTCCCCTATACTTTTTACGTGAAGCGTGATTGGAGTAATTTATTTTTCTGTGAAACGTGATTGAAGCTTTTATTTTTTCGTGATTCGTGATTGCCAATTTCAAGATCTTTTCACGTGCACGTGAAAGCAATTTTTAACTTAAACGTGACCCGTGAAGGGAATGCACAATGTACGAGCCAGCGAGCCATGCTAGGCAGACCTGCGAGGCACCTGAAAACACATTGGTTAGCCTAAATAGCACTCCGGTTAGCCTAAATAGCACTTCGGTTAGACTACAGTTAGCTCTTAGGTAGCTTGCGGTTAGCTTTTATATTGGGATAAGGGATTTCTTGCTTGCCCGGTTCACATGGCTTGCGAGTCATGCGAGGCAAGCGAGCCATTTCGGTTAGCCTAAATAACACATTGGTTAGCCTAGCAACACTCCGGTTAGCCAAAAAAGCACTTCGGTTAGCCTACAGATCGTTTAGGTAGCCTTGTTATTGGGATTTTCAAGTGCCTCGCAGGTCTGCCTCGCATGGCTCGCATGACTCGCTGGCTCGCATATTGTACACGCTCACCCGTGAACGAAGAGTTGCATTAGACGTGATTGGTGAATCATATCTTGTTCGTGGCTTAATTATCAATTCTTTCAGTGTTCTAGTATATAAATGTACAGCTCTGTGGTTAGGTTTTGAACAGATGAACCTTTGTAAGCTATCGAGATGTGATATACAACACTCAAATCAAATTTTTGCGGTTTTACGCCTTCCGAGCGCTTAAGTCTAAACTGCGATCGCCTTGATTTTTGCGTGAACGTGAAAACATTTTGGTAATTATTAACGTGATTCAGTTTTCAATCGGGTATAGGGGACCCTCGTGGAAGACCTGCTCTCTGTTTCACAAAGCTTGTTGCAGGAAATTTTTTTCCAGTTTTGAACACAGGATTTTAAATATTGTTGAGATTTTTGAGATCAGTTATTAAACCAGGAGGCGGAGATGATTGACATCCATTAAAACTCAAACCAACACTCTCTAAACTTTTTGCTCTGAAGCGCGCATGTGATTGATTATCGCTGTAAATTGTTTAGTTTACTAAAATTATTTTTTAAAAATTGCAGTCTGTGAAAACACTTGAGGAAAAGTGCACCAACCATAGTTTAACTGTTACCTTTTCTTTGCCATCACAAGTCTTATTTAGCTTCCTTGATTACTGGTACTCTAGCATTGCCATAAGATGTGAAAAAAGTTTCAAGTGATTTGGATGCACTTAGTGCACTCCGTAATTGGATGGGACTTTCAGTCATCATGCAGTCAATCCAGTGGTGGAACCATGGGCAGTGCCCAAGAGTCTGCATCCCCCTCCCCCCCCCCCCCCCCCCCCATCTTATGGCTGAAAATATAAGGCTCAAAGCACCCCAAATTATTTTAACACTCTTACTGGTTCGAAACTACCGCCATTTTGGAGGATACTGCGAGGAGTATGGACACTAGTCTACCCTGTCATTCATTCCATTCGAGTAGCCAGGTAGCGGTGGGGCGGTGGAGCCCTACGTCTCTCTCAGAATTTTTTTTCTTGAACCTTAATAAATGTTTGTCGCATTTATTATTATTATCTTTTTTTGTGGATCCTGGGCGATTTGAACAAACAGAATTTTGTCCAAATAACAAAAATATAAAACAACTAAAAAAATCGTCTAACTCAGGGCAGCCATTACTATGACGCAAGACTTGGCAACGATGTACTTTAGAGGTTCCTTTAGAGCATTTTTCATATTTGACGCACCAGCAATAGTTCCTTATCCCACCTGCTGACGCATTAGCATTAAGGTGTGGGGAGACTCCTGTCGAGCAGAAATGACAGGTAGCACAAGAGTAGATGAGTCAGCAAGAGGGGTGGGAGGGAGGGCCGACCAGTTCCTAGATGTCTTTGCGAAATGGCACACTTTGCATTAATTATCATATCTTTTATAATGCCACTGAGTCATCACGTGGGGTAATGAATATTACATGAACTGTGAATAGTTCCTTATCCCACCTGCTGACGCATTAGCATTAAGGTGTGGGGAGACTCCTGTCTCGCCACACCTTGGAGCACCAGTGTTTGATGCTAACAATACTAATCACTGCCAGTCCTTATCAAATATTCACACATCCCTTCTCCCAATCCTTAAAATTCCCTAGTCCTTAATTTATTTCCTCCCATGCCTAATCATATTCATGTCCCAGTCCTAACTCAATATCTATTTTCAAACAGAGAAATGCCCCAATTAACGGCTGATAGTCGAATAGAATCCCGCTAATCTATTTTTTTTTTGGTAGCTAGAGATCACGAGAGTCTAAAGAGAATACGCAAGCGCATCCCTCGCTCCATCCAGGCAAACTACTTAGTTCAGCTTTGAATAGTGTTCTGCCATTTAAGGACGGTGCCTACTTTTGTTACTGCGCACATCTTCTGCGCATCACGCAAGGCATCGATCGCACTAGACGCGCCATTCTCGTTCCCAGAGGCCGCGATCCTTCTGGTCAGCGCCGGGGATCGAGACCTCTGGCCGCTCCCAATTTCTGAGCATGCGCAGAATACTCGTTCTGTGTTTTTCAGCCAATCAGATTTTTCATATTTGACAATGAGTCCGTGAATCGCGGACTTCCGGTTTTGGAAGCGGCCAGAGGTCTCGATCCCCGGCGCTGACCAGAAGGATCGCGGCCTCTGGGGACGAGAATGTAGACGCGCGCGCTAAGGGAATTTGCTCGAAAAGTGTACAGGTCTGCCATGATGCTTGTTAATATTCAAAGATGCTTCGAACGAGCTGTTTTCATTGGTTGCTATGAACGCGCGACAATAATCATTAGCTCATGATGAGGCGGTAAACGAAACAATGAACACAGCGCCTATTGTTTCTTTCTTTATTTCTAGGAACTTAACGCGCTTTTTTGAAAATATCTCACCACACGAGTGTTTTTTGGCTCGTTTTGCGAAAGTCAAACATCCACGCATTAACTTGTTTTCGCTAAATGGAGCTGCAATTGCTTCAGGAGGGTTCGTTGCGTCGAATGTGAACTTGTAACATCGGAAACAAAGCTCATTCCATTGATCTTCATCGTACCTGCGCAAGCAAGACGATTGTGTCGTGAATAAAACAATTCAGGTTCTCACCTGTAGTTGTTCCTCCCTAACGGACAAAAAGATAATCCTTGACGTTAAATCGGTTACGCAGCCACTATAGCGTAGAAGTCCTAACGTCATCCGAGCCGCGGCCCAAGACCACGCAAAAAATTACTCACATACGCAATTAAATGAGCCTTTTTTTTTGTTTTTTTTGGTTTGTTTTTTGTTGTTGTTGTTGTTTTCGTCCCAGTGCTAGGCATGATGCTAACAGTGCACCTCTGTTTCCCCCCCGAATATTACAGATAAAGCCGGAAACTAACCACGTGCACATTGCCTGGTTTTCCCACCGCGATTCCTAAAGCAGCGACAAGTTCTATAAACAGGGATGCGAGCTCGTTCTCCAAGGGTCCAGACGAGGAATTTTGTTTACAATATAGATTTGACTAATTTCGACTGAGTAAAAGGTTCCCCTCAAGTCCCCATCCGTGTAAGATCTACAGGAGCGTCAACTGTTGAAAGGTTGGCAGTCGTGTGTCGGATCTAGGTCTTCTCCACCTTTATATAGGAAGTAAAACGTTTCAGGGCCCTAACCCGTTTGTCTCTCATAACAATACTATCAAGAGCCGTGAGATCATTGAATTCTGCCCGACAAATCGCCCACCTATTGGTGACAGCATGTTTTATTATGTTTTATTATTATGATTGTTCGTTTGTTGTTTTATTTTTTATTTTATTATTATTATTTTTTTTTTTCGGGTGACTTGAAAACCAATTCTCTGTGACCATTCCAGACGGTACGGAGAGCATGGCCAGGCAGTTCAAGAAGCGCCAGAAATCTTATTGTCTCAGCTTAAAGTTTCAAGGTGCGAGTCGATCGTCAAACCCACGTATAATATTCGCACAAATTGGTTTTAGAACACACTACGCCACGAAAAAGTGTAGCTCAGCCCACACATAACCAAACTCGACCCACGATATAAGCAATGGCTTCGCCGAACACCTGCTAAATGCACTATCTCGCTGATGTATCGGTTTCGACCAAACAACGTTCTTCCACAAGGACTGTCACAAGATATAAGGATCAAGCAACACCGAGGATCCCAAAGATAACTAATAGCCTCCATACCGATAAAGTAATAAATGAACGAATAATTCTCCCCGAAACAGCAGTATCGCATAAACCAACAACCAACCATTACCTTTATAACCAACGGACACACGACAGTCTCCCGTTAAAAGCTTACTGAACTCAACCAGTGGGTCATAAAATATATCACATAAACATCGCGTGGTACATCAGCCAATTTATCCAGACAAGACTGTGAGAATGGGGATAGCCCGACATCCCACATCTCAGAAACAAAGCGCGAAGCTACGATGGTTTCCCTGTGAGAGGTAAACTACCCTGCGTGGTCCATTCACAGCCATCTTAACCATACGTTTTACCCCCTAGGAAATGAAAAGGGCTATCGTATCCCCTAAGAGGGCGCGGATAATCCGGGATATTGATTAACTAATCCTAGAGACGTAGCCCGAAATACCTTTCCCAATCCTGTTAGACTTGCAGGGTAACGTTTCACGCGCCGAGAAGGTTATAAATCCCCCCTGCAATGAATCGAACACATTCAGAATCCCGAAAAGTCACTAAACTAGGTGTCGCCGATCGCCACATAGAGCTCTTTAAGGTTGGACAAGACACTGTTCACATTCGTCATCTCCTCTAGGCCTGGAGTCGGGGTTCCGTCCGACCAGACGCAATGGATTTCCCTCTCTACAGCCGTTTGCTGAATCTTAAAGAACGTAAAAGTATCCTCCAACATTTACAGCCTTTTTGCTTGGTGTTACAATAGAACGAAATACATAGCAGGTATCAGCAACGGCTGAAAATTGCACTTCGACGACCACACCCCGACCCAGGCCTAGAGAAGATGACTACCACTGCCCGACAAGTCGAAGCAACAAGGGATGCCATAATTGACAATCGCTTGCGGCGTCATCTCTCAGGACCCAGATTGATGAAAGAAAACTAACATACATCCCTGGAGACTGCGACTGTTCTAGTTTTCAAGATTCTCCGACACTGACAAACACATGATTTATATTACATGTACAGTGCAATTGAAATTTGTGCAGTTACCTACATACCTACTTTATTGTATAGCTCCCCCTTGGGGGCTCTTCCGCCATATTAATAGAAATTAAATGAAATTGCCCGCTTCTACAAACCGATCCGACACGGAATACAGGGACTGCACTCAGTGGCCAAAAGCTAGCAGCCAGGAAATATATCCTAACTTTGAGTTGCCCCACAGTATACGTTATAGAAATTAATGGCCTCACAGCGAACACCCTTTTTCACCTATGAAGTTGATCTCAATCAGTTTGACATCTGGCTCTATGCATTGATTACAACATCCCCTCGACACAGTGAATTACGAGGATGATTTAACTTCTCGATTCATGAAGCTCACAACATACTCCGCTCACTTCAGTCATTAGACTCACAAAGATACACGTTCGCAGTAATCATTGTGTTAACAAAGACCCCATCTGATCAGCAGTTCCATCGAGCTCATAAAGATATCCATTTTTTAACGCATTGCATTACAAATAGACCCTCTAGACTTTCCGTTGGGTAAACCTAGATACCTCAGTTAAATGGGTTAACGGAGAAAGTTATCTACTGCTCTCGTTGGGTCACTGAAATATCTCTGGGCTCACACAGCAACCCGATCTCTTCTCTTTAGAATTCACACAGATATCCCTGGGCGCACACAGCAACCCGATCTCTTTTCTCTGGGATTCACACAGATATCCCTGGGCGCACACAGCAACCCGATCTCTTTTCTTTGGGATTCACACAGATATCCCTGGGCGCACACAGCAACCCGATCTCTTTTCTCTGGGATTCACACAGATATCCCTGGGTGCACACAGCAACCCGATCTCTTTTCTTTGGGATTCACACAGATATCCCTGGGCGCACACAGCAACCCGATCTCTTTTCTTTGGGATTCACACAGATATCCCTGGGCGCACACGGCAACCCGATCTCTTTTCTTTGGGATTCACACAGATATCCCTGGGCGCACACAGCAACCCGATCCCTTTTCTCTGGGATTCACACAGATATCCCTGGGCGCACACAGCAACCCGATCTCTTTTCTTTGGGATTCACACAGATATCCCTGGGCGCACACAGCAACCCGATCTCTTTTCTCTGGGATTCACACAGATATCCCTGGGCGCACACAGCAACCCGATCTCTTTTCTTTGGGATTCACACAGATATCCCTGGGCGCACACGGCAACCCGATCTCTTTTCTTTGGGATTCACACAGATATCCCTGGGCGCACACAGCAACCCGATCTCTTTTCTTTGGGATTCACACAGATATCCCTGGGCGCACACAGCAACCCGATCTCTTTTCTCTGGGATTCACACAGATATCCCTGGGCGCACACAGCAACCCGATCTCTTTTCTTTGGGATTCACGCAGATATCCCTGGGCGCACACAGCAACCCGATCTCTTTTCTCTGGGATTCACACAGATATCCCTGGGCGCACACAGCAACCCGATCTCTTTTCTCTGGGATTCACACAGATATCCCCGGGCGCACACAGCAACCCGAGCTCTTCTTTGGAATTCACACAGATATCCCTCGCTCAGAAACCCTTCCATAAAAAGCCTCATTAACCCGAAATAAAAAACTGCTAAAAATTTTACATGTAGAAAATGTGACAACTGCGAATTGAAAAAAACACAAGATCCCGCCAAATGAAAAAAAAAAGCCGACCGAGGTCCCAAGGAAAAAAATACACCAACCAAATATATGCAAACCCAAAAACCGACGTGTAACCCGCCCGAGGTCCCAAGGGAAAAAACACGAACCGAAGACATGCAAACACGTGTACCCAAAATACCGGGATAAAGCGAAAACAACAAGCCGCACCAAAACTAAATGCGAAAATAACAAGCAACAGAGCATAACCCCTGAAGCAGGATAAATAAAATGAATTTCAAACCTCGCAGAAATAGCTGTAGCAATCCCAGCATTGTGCTTCGAACCAATAGTCGCGTCTGAAGTCTTCACCGGAATGACTGGAGCAGAAAATTAAATGGACGCAGTGGACAGCCGATGAAGCCTTTCCAGAAATATGAGAAAACTGCGCTTGCAGGTGTCGCAGCCGCTCGAGGTTCGAGTGACAGCACGGCCGTAAGAATTGAAATTCTCGGGAAGTGGTTTGTACCGGCCGTGCTGTCGCAGGGTTTAGTCCGACCAGCACCCATGATGTCTTCGCGAAATGGCACACTTTGCATTAATTATCATATCTTTTATAATGCCACTGAGTCATCACGTGGGGTAATGAATATTACATGAACTGTGAATAGTTCTGGCAACCGAAACGAGATTAGGGCTTTTACTGGCAACTTTTCAATTTCAGGCACTTTTGTAGCTATTTCCCGGGGGAAAAGAGAGAGTACAGTGGGAGCGAGGTTGTGCCGTTTATACTCGTCCTATCCTCAGGGTCATCTCCGCTTTTAAGATGGCGGGCGGTTTAGAGTGATAGTTTAGTGATAGTCAGGCGCCAGATGTTTCTGGTGAAATGATCGACGACCTCCCAGACCAATCGGAAAAAAAAAACACTCGCATGGCCTGCACCGTTCCCGCACCGTGGCTCGAAGATTGGATTTAGCCGTGACGAGGCCCGACGGGTAGACGAGACTAGTGTCCATACTCCTCGCAGTATCCTCCAAAATGGCGGCAGTTTCGAACCAGTAAGAGTGTTAAAATAATTTGGTGTTTGGCGAAGAAATTGATACCCTAAGAAGGTTTTAAACCATATTGAGGTATGTATTTTCTGTTTTAGAGGTGGTTCCGTAGGTTCCGTGGGTTCCGTGAATTAGACATGCCGTCTAAATTGCTGTTAAAGAAAGGAGCAAAAATTTTATACACATTGACAAGTACACGTGTAACCCATGTCATAAGTATATTTACTTGTATGTGCCATAGCGTTTACCGTATATCCTTATTACAGCTTTTATCACAACAATCTTAACTAAGTCAACTCATACATTAAACCGAAACCAAGTCAGAGCAAAAGTTAGAGCTATCAAAACGTCATTTAAGTCGTGCTAAAGACACATTCTTCAGACCCATCCGACAGTTCCCGTTTGCCGAATTAACGTGGGTCCTTCTCAACTACAGATCTACAGCAGTTGCCAAGGGATGGCTTACGATGTCTTTTTGGTAGCAAGCCATTTTGAAGCGTTTGGTGATGCTAAATGGTGAATTTATTTTTGTTTTGGTGATGGTGGGGGGGGGGGGGGGGGGGGGGGGGGGGGGAGTCTTGCGTTAAAAAAAAAAATTATTTTTACACTGAGTGACTGAGCGAATTCTTGCGCGCTGATTGGCCAATTTTTATTGTCAATAAGACTACAGAAGGAAGAAATTTGAAAAGCTGACGCAATCAGTGATTCAGCGCTGCATTATTGATAAGGCGAGAATCATACCACAAATCTAGCAGTCTTCAATAAGGAAATCATCTAAAATTTATGGTTTGAAACTGAACAAACCATTGCAGCCTTAAAGCAAAAAGATTGGGTTGTTTAATGAGGCTTCAGACCTGAAAATTCAAATTATGCGGCGATCGCCTCTTCTATTCTTTGACTCTTGGATTTCTTTCCTTCGTTTGAAAATCAGTTTTGGCTTTTTGTTATTGTAAAAAACAAATTGACGTCAGTTTTTTATGCGTCTGTCCAGTTATTGATGATAAATTTCTTCAGAACATTGTCAAAGTTTGTTGTAGATCCACGAGCCGCTAGGCTCGTGGTTCTACAACACTTGGACATATTGTTATGACGCAATTAATCATCAATAACGGGACAGACGCATAAAAAACTGACGTCAATTTGTTAAATCGCGCGTGGGTAACTAATGCCAGTCCCAAACCGCGAATTAAAACTTGCATCCATTTTTTAATTTAATTATTAGCACTAGTTTTTTTTATTGTAGTTTAAATCCTCTTTCTTTTCTCATCGGTTTTCATAGTGCGAGTGAGAAAAACTGTTAAGTTCCATTTTCTTAATTTCCATGAACATAGCCTGCGTAGCGGGCGGTTTTCTTGGGGTTAACGCGCACCCGAGTAAGCCTCGTGGCCCCGTAGCCGCGTGGCGCGCATTAGGCCTTGTCCACACTTGGTGCCCGAGCCATAGGCGTACGGGCCGGGGGGGCTGGGGGGGCTACAGCCCCCCCAAATTTTGGGCAACTCAGATGTTTTGGGCAGCAAAAGAAATTTGGGCAAAGCCAGTTTTAAAAGAAGTTTCGATGTTTTTGTTTTTTGAAGAGATAGATATTTTCTATTTTAACCTGAAGTCGGCGTGGTAAAGCAGTTAAATTCACACGAGACAGTGGTTGCCCAGCACGTGATGAGTTTCTGGTTATGAATGTAGTACATATCCTTGCAGTGATACCTGCTACATCGTGTTCAGCAGAACGATTATTCAGTGCGTTGCGCAGATTGAAAACTTACCTGCGCAACACCATGGGGCAACAACGTGTCAGTAATGTTCATCGCACTTATTAACATTGAAAGGGCATATGCCAACTCTGTAGTCAACAATGACAGGGATCGTATCATTGATATCTTTGGCCGTCGAAATGGCCGAGACAGCTATTTCTTTTAACGTGTTTTATGAGCTCGTATGATAGATTCATTTGTAAAAATAATTTCACTTCGTACGGAGGCCTATGTTACAGCATCGTATATGACCCTCGTTTCTTTTCGACTTTTTCGTAAAAATTTGGACATCTCGCGAGAATTTTTTGGGCAAATGGTTCACCGCCCCCCCTGGTAAAAAATTGCCCGTACGCCTATGGCCCGAGCACTGGTGCCCGAGTACGATTCTTGCTGGGCACTAATGTGAACACACTTTTTTTCAAGTGCCCGTGTCAAAAATCGGGCTCGGGCACTAAACTGGGCACTGGGTCCTTCTGTGCACACGTTTTTCGTTAGTTCCCGGGCCACAAACCACTGCTTTGATATATAACAATTCCTTGCTATGCTCAATTTCAAAAATGGCGTCCGACGGAGCAAAATGGAGCAAGGACGAAGTAAATGCGCTTATAGATGCTTATTCGTGGAATTTTTCAAGCTGCTCTCCCTCCAACTTGATTCCTGTCATCAAGGAACACATACAATCTTCTTGTAATTGCAGTGCAGGTTCCCGTGACAATCCGCGCTAATCGTCGCCTGTCGTCGTAGTCTATGTCATCACTTGCGTGTTTCATGTACAAACAAAGCATTACAAAGGTAAAAAGCCGTAAAAAGCAATGATCAAACAGCAATATCGAACACGAAATGCATGCATCTTGCGATCCCCGCGGTTTGAATACAGTGAGCACGTGCTCGGTTTATTGAATGTGAACATACGTACATTTTGGGCACCAAGAGTCTGAACATAGCCGCATTTTGTGTCCGTGCTCGGGCACCAGTGCTCGGCACCAAGTGTGAACAAGACCTTATAAGATACACTACGGGAGGCGCTACTACGGCTACCATGACCGGAAAGGTCTAGGGGAGAGTACGTCTCGGCAGTCTGCCAAATTTAGTGTAAGAAGCAAAACAAACTACAAAGAAGCACAGTCTAAGGAATGGAAGGTCACTTTTGTTTAGTTTCTTACAGCCGAATGGCTTCGCTTAAAGAAAGATTGTTATTGTTTGCTTTCGTAGGTCCAACAGATTAGTTCTGAACGAAGCCTTATGCTTTACACTTTCTAAAACGATAACAATTTCAGAATTTGATAAATGAAATGTTTATTATTATCGAGTTAAAGGCTGAAAGATACCAGCACACACAGATGCAAAATATTATCGGATACTTATCCAGATAAAGTGCATCTTCCCTGAACTCTCAAGGCAAGTTTTTAACTTTAAACAACTCGCGCTGAAGAAGAATGTTTATCTTCGCCATGCCGACACTTTCATCAAACGAATTCAATTGAAAATTTACAAGCGTATGAGCGACAAACTCAACAAATATTCGACTGAAGTCGACTTCAAAGGATGCATTTTGCGTTTGAACACTGAAACTGCTAGAAATTCGTAGAGAAAGAACAGAGCAGCGAATTAACCCCCCGGGGGGACTCCCATTTGAAAGGGACGGGAATGCTCATCGTCTCGTTTAGCGGCGTAAATTTCAGATATTGGTCTCGCTTAGGGTGTTCTTGACAAAATGTCATTATTGTTAGCCGTCGAGGTCTCGTTTAGGGCTGCACACCAAGAATTAACTAAAAAGAAATAATTTTGAATCGTTATATGGTCTCTTTTTCCGACGAGCATCCCCATCCCTTCCATATGGGAGTCCCCCCCCCTTCCCCCGGAATTAAACCCACGTGCAAATGTCTCAGTTGTTTTCTTTTTCTTTTTAGTTTGTACATAACAATACGGTGTATAAAACACAATCACCAATCCAGAATCGTCCTTACTCGTCCGCAGTTCCGTTAAGACACGTGAATTAACCCTTTAACACCCAGTCGTACAAATTTGTACGAAAACACCAGCAGTGATTAAAAAAATCTCCAGGTCTCATATATCTGGACACATGATAACAATCATCCCTTTTTAAGGCAAAGCAATAATTTTCATACCCTTAAGAGCCAACCAACTGACTACGACTCTGGATTTCTGTCGCATATGGTTATTTGTTCTGCTACAAAACCAAAAATGCCCGTTTTCAACTTCATAGGACAACAGCAAAAAACACACAATCACATCTTTGCCTCCATTTTTTTTCATGAAAAAATAATTCAGAATCCAGAACTGTACATTTGCAGCAAACTTCAAACCTTTTCCTTTTTATCCACCAAGAAAATTTCCCATCAGTCTTTCAGCAGACTCAACAATTACTATTCGATTAGAGCTATGCTTGAAAACCTGTTATTTCCTTATTTCTGACCAAAAGGAATGCCTGGGTAATACAGCCATGTCAAAGTGTCGAGCCACCCAATCCTACTGGCAAAATGTTGCACCGATTGCATTCTTTTGAAGTCAAAAGTCGTCCAAATTGCCTTGGCAGGTCTCGGAATCCGTCCACAGAACGGCCAGAGAGACAATTTCACTCATGAACCGCCATGTTTCGATACAGATATTTTTAGCATTCCAAACGTTGTCAAATCATCTCTCACCTCTGGTTTCTTTCAGAAGTTTGCCTCTACCCACCATTCTAGCTTGATGATGCCAGCCTGGGGTTTCTGCAGTGGAAAACTTGTCAAATTCGAGCCCGACTGCTGCTTAGCAAAGAAGCAACGGCCAGATACTTACGTCACAAAGAAAATTTGAGCCTTCGGTGTTTTGCAACAGCACATATTTTAAATTGAGCGTCTTATATGCAATCACGAAATTCTATGGAATGCCTAAGTCCAGAAAACCGCTTTGGAAAATCACAGAAACTTGGTAGTTAAAGGGTTAACCAAGCGTAACGTAACGTAACGAAATTTATTGCAATAACACAGATGTCAAAGAACCGCTAACAGCCTATTTAGCAAAAGTTTCTATTTTATATGACCATCATAGTGATCCACAAGCGAGGAACAACTACTAAGTTTCTCCTGACAAATCCAACAAATCTTTACGCCAGTATCCGATCTTTCATGCACTCGCAATTTCCGCGCTGTAGTAAAACACTTGTCACAGGCTTTACATTTAAACGGCTTCCCTCCAGTATGGGATCTTTCATGAGTCCTCAAATTCCCTGCTGTGCTAAAACACTTGTCACAGATTTTGCATTGATATGGCTTCTCTCCAGTATGGAATCTTTCATGCCTCCTCAAATGTCCTGCTTGACTATAACACTTGTCACAGGTTTTGCAATGATATGGTTTTACTCCAGTATGGGATCGTTCATGAGTCCTCAAATGTCCTATTTGACTAAAACACTTGTCACAGGCTTTACATTCATATGGTTTCTCTCCAGTATGTTATCTTTCACGCCTCCTCAAACTTCCTCCTGTACTAAAACACTTGTCACAGGTTTCACAATTAAACGGTTTCTCTCCAGTATGGGATCTTTCATGGATCTGCAAATATCCCGCATGACTAAAACACTTATCACAGGTTTTGCATTGATATGGCTTTACTCCAGTGTGGGATCTTTCATGAGTGCTCAAATGTCCTGATGTGCTAAAACACTTATCACAGGCTTTGCACTGATATGGCTTTACTCCAGTATGGGATCTTTCATGAGTCCTCAAATTTCCTGCTTGACTAAAACACTTGTCACAGGTTTTACAATGATACGGTTTTACTCCAGTATGGGATCTTTCGTGAGTCGTCAAATATCCTGCCCTACTAAAACACTTGTCACAAGTTTTACATTGATATGGCTTTACTCCAGTATGGGATCTTTCATGAGTCCTCAAATTTCCAGCTATGCTAAAACACTTGTAACAGGTTTTACATTTAAAAGGCTTCTCTCCAGTATGGGATCTTTCATGTCTCCTCAAATGTCCTGCTTGACTAAAACGCTTCTCACAGGTTTTGCATAGATATGGCTTGGTGAGGGTTCTTTCATGTATCTGGATTTCACGCTTTCCAGTAAAACACTTTTCACAGGTTTTACATTGAAAAGGCTTCTCTCCAATATGGGATCTTTCATGTTCCCGCAAATTTCCTACTAGCATTAAAGTCTTCTTACAAGTATTGCACTGATGTGGTTTCTCCTTGTGGTTTGAGTTTTCTCCACTCAACATAGTTTGACCTTCTAGTTTGACACCTGTTATAATAAAGAATTGAAAACACCTACTTAGTGTCCGAATGTAATGGTATAATCAAACATGTAATAGCCATTTCAAGATGACTTTAATCATACTAAACCTATGTAAATAAAATCATATGGAGGTGATCGTAAGAGAGGGATGGGAATACTGGTTCTCTGACAGGTGCGAGTAAAGAAAAAACGGCCTGGGCGGCAAAGAGCTGAGTGCCTTCAAAAACCGTTTCTCCACTGTATCGAACTATTATGGACTCCAGACAAATGCAGAATTGCCTATCAGGCAATATGATTTGACCGTAGGATGGTTCTACACGCAACATTCAGAAATATGGACATTTTTTCTCAGAAGAACCTTTAACCTTCTAACCTCTAAAGACTGTTTTATTTGCGCTGGTAAGTTTAGGTTAGGATGGAGATGTTTGGAAGAGCTGTATGCATTGGAATAGTACACTATTCAAGTACAATTTAAAGTATGTATCACATGAAAAATGTTTTCTGCTTATTTGAAAGGCCTTTTAAAATTCAGCAGAATGGAGTTTTTCTTTTTGAAATATCTTTCTTTGTTTCAGAGATATTCACAAATCTATTATGCAACTTAGATCAGTGATGATGTCATAAGGTCTGCAACTAAAAAATGGTAAAAGCAGTGTTTTTGGAACTTGGCACCACAAATGTGGATCAGTAAAGAAACAAAATGACACTCTTAGTGCAGTTGCCATGACAACAGTTTTACCGCTGGTGCTGTCTTAAAAAAACCTAAATTCCCAGTTTTTGTCTTAAACCAAGAACCATCACTGCAGCCAATCTGATGATGGGAATAAGACAATATGGGAACTGTGTTTGTTTGAAGCAGGACCCTTTGTCTCACTTTAGAGGTTGCAAATGGGGCATTCCCCATCTCGAAAGGCCGCGATCCTTCTGGACTGTGCCAGGGATAGAGACCTTTGGCCGCCTCCCAAACCGGAAGTCTGCGATTCATGGACTCTTTGTCAAATATGACAAATCTGATTGGCTGAAAACAGAAACTCATAAGAGTTCTGCTGAAAAAACACAGAACAAGTACTCCACGCATGCTCAAAATTGGGAGCGGCCAGAGGTCTCGATTTCTGGCGCAGACCAGCAGGATCGTGGCCTCTGGGGACGAGAATGCAAATGGATACATTAAGTGGTTTTTTGGCAGAGAGAGACTGGAGCTGAAAAAGTTGCTTTGGCACCAATACTAAGGGTTCTTGCGAGCTTAATTTTATGCGTATTTACGGTTTTTAACAAAATGGGGTATTGTCAGTGTTGGTTGTCTAATTCTAATATAAGGCATTTTAAAGTCTAAGGTAATGTTAATACATCAAATTACCGCTAATGATGGCCAAGAAATGTAGCTTTGCAAAGTGTCATTTAAAATAAATATCGGTATTAAGGTCATTGCCCTCTATTGCATTGCGCATCCTTACTGCACAGAATTTTACGCGTAATTAGCGCATGCACACAAACAAAATGGCGGCTTTTTTCGATTCAACTTAGCCCGCGAAAGAAATAAATCAACGCTTTCTCGTAATTGAATAGGGGGAGCTATCAATTTTTTGATGTATTTTCGGTGTAACGATCAAATTCTTTCTATAAAATGAATACAGATCAATTTCTATGTTTGACAAAAAGATTATCACCAGAAACGTTTATTTTGCCAGTATTCGCAATGGAAATATTAAGGAATTATGTGGTAAATACAAGGTCTTCAGGCTCCTAAACGAATGTGGTGACCCCCCTTTTTTATTTCAAAATTTAAGTTCTCTGTAGGTAACCAACCAGTAGGCAAAGTTTGGTTGAAAATCTATGTTCAGTTCTATTTCGGGGGAATAACCTTAAACGATTTCTTTGACAATATGCAAATTTTACAAGCATGTGCTTCAAAATGTTTTCTTTAAAGCACCTAAAAATTTCATGGGCCAATTTTTTCTTAACTGATTTTCATTCCACTCACATTGGGGTAACTTCTGATATAAGTATCAATTTGAGCCAGTTAGGCAGTTAACATAAAATATAAACTTCTAAAATTAGGCAATTTTGGGTAGTGGATTTCTCTTAAAAAATTGACTAAAAGTTGGGTCAGCCCTCACACAGCCAGAAGATTTTATGCCAGATGTGCAAATACAACAAGAAAGAGTCTTTATAGTAAAAACAAAAGATACAATCCATTAGTCAATAGGTTCAGCGTGTTTGCTTTTATATACAAGTCCAAATTGACTCCATCATCATTAGTGGAGTGCTTTCAAAGCCTTTAATTACAGGACAAAACACTGACCCCAGGTGTATGGACAATTCAAATGGACTTCCACTAAAATGACAAACACTACTTAAAGCTAAATACCTTGCCACATAGTTTCCTATGGATTCTCGTTGTTGGTGTATGTTGTGTGACACCACTCCATTTTAAAAATTCACTAGTCATAAAATTTCTAGCCTGTTTCAGGCATTTCCCTTCATTGGTGGTTACTGCATAGTTGTTTCTCAGTTTATCCCATAATTTTATGACAAGTTATTTCAACCTTGGTTTAATTCGAAATCATTTGTTTTTCCAAAATGAATCAACTCTAGCACCCACTGAAATTCAGCAGGTCCTACAGTTAACGTGCTGTTTTTCTTCATATTTTCCAGCAACTAAATAACTTGCTGATTGAGAACTTTGTAAAACTACAAACTTCAACAAATCAACTTTCTTCCAAACAAGTAAAGTCTTGAAACAATAACTCTTTTTAGCACTGTCATACTGCTGATCAATGCAAATATGCCTGCCTTGTACTTTTAACACACACACATGACTTGAGCTCTCTATACAAAATCTTGTCCTCATTGTTATCTTTTCTTTGTAATGTGTGGTTCCAGAAAATATCCATACCCACCCCATGGAAGGTCAATGGAAATTCCAAAGGGGCGGGGGAGGGGGGGGGGGGGGGGGCGGTCTCAAAAGCCAAAATGTTTAAAAGAAAATATGGGGCTTAACTGGAATTTCCAGAGGGGTGGGGGATTCAAACCAAAAAACCTTCCGTGGGATATTTATTGGTCCAGGAACAACACAGTGTAAATTTGTAAATGTTGGGATGCTACAGCTGAACTTAACACACAGGTTGAAAATTAACATCAACTCTCGCCTGACAGACTACTCAAAAACTACTCATGCAAAAACTACTCCTTGATTTTGGCCCAGAGGCAAGGGCAATAAACTTACCAAACCCTGACTGTCAATCAATTTTTTTTTTCACTTTTCCTGAATGTTCCCTACCAAGAACTATTTCAAAAAATACAATAAAAAAGATAGGTCACTATGCTCACAAGAGAGATTTGATGGGCCAAGCTTACTTCATTTATGCCTGTTCTGGCACTTATTCCGTGCATTATTCATTGGTCCACATTACATTTTGAGGTAGCTGGAAGCAAAGCTTATTATAGTAATACTTAAAAAGACATCAATAGGAAGACAACCCCTAGCATAAGAAACAATGTTATGTATACATGTAACTTACGGAAAAAGCCTCACAAATCCAAACAACAAAGAATCAAAACATTCCTCGCGTCGCTGTTATCAAGGTAATCATTTGTGTCGTCATTCGACAAGTAATGCACACATTCAGCTATATCTATTTTCCCTGCAATGAATTTTTTTTAACTGTCTGACTCAAAGAGGACAAGTTTTGCACAAAAATTATGCAAATTAGAACAAATATAAGTCACCATGCTTGTTTACGAGAAAACGGCAATTTATCTCTCTCGCGAGCTAAGCCGTATAGAAAAAAGCTGGCATTTTGTTCGGGTGTGTGTGCAAATCAAGCATAAAATTCTGCGCAGTACGCATGCACAATGTAATGCTGAGGAATCACCTTGTGCCTGGCTGGCACTTGTGACAAACAAACACAATCATAAGCATAAGCACGAAAATGAAAAATGTTGTTGTGTTCACGGGTAAATAAGCACTTGTAAGTATAAGCACAATAAAAAAATCTTCCCTTTTCATTTGCTTGTGCTTTACTAATTCATGCTTATTTGACTTCTGTTTTCCTTATTTTGCAAGTGGCACAGTTCAGCAGTCAAATAAGCACAAGGATAAGCACAATTGACATCATGCCACCATCATGCCATGTTAATCAGAATTTCTAAAGCCCTGCACTTGCAATCATAAGTGGTGTGCAATAAGAGGGGGACTTTGGGGGGCTCTGAACACCGCATCACCGCAAGAAAATTTGACGAAACACCGTCACCGCAATATATATTTTTTTATTTCGCGTGTTGCATTTTCCTTGGAGGTTTCAAAGATCAGGTTTCCACTTTTGCCTATAGTAAGGTCCAATAATGGGGCACAAAGAGTCTGTCTGTCCACAGACGTTTTTCTTTTCCTTTGTCTTGTTTGTTTGCTCCGAAGTTCAGCCGAACGAGAGCGGAGCACTCCTTTCTATTCTTGCATGCGTTCGCGGTCATTAATTGTCACCACGCTTTTATTTTTGTTTGCGCACTCGACGATCTCTTGAGAAAATGGAAGGTTTGTGAACAGCTAAGGGTCTCGCACACTGCTCTGACTGCTGTCAATACCTTTTTTCCCGAATATTTTTGGTATACAGCACTGATCCAGGGAGAATCAAGGCGGAAGGAGATAAATTATTGTATGGGAACGTTGGAGACTTTTACTTAGTCAAATAGAATGATAAATAACTCGGCGTTAGTAATCAAACCATTCGGTAATCGAACCCATTCAAGACATGAACAATTGCATTCGGGTCCATTCCAGATGAACAGTATTCCGAAAAGCACCGCATTGACTAATCACAGCGAGACATAACGATCGAGCTAAATCGACAACAATGTCGATCAATTCAAAAATCACTGGTCTGCCCACAGACGGGTGCTTTCTCGGAAGATCGTCACAACGAGCGCGCGAGTGCGAGCACAGGGCGCAAGAGCGAGCGCAGCGTGTGAAAAACCTATTTTCTCATTTACCCACCCCTCCCTGTTACATTCATTTTAAGTATCCCGCGCTTTTACTTTCGTTCGTACTATATCCTCACTGTCTACTACTTAACACATCATGAAGCTAAGTTATGGGAGAGAGATCCGCGGATTGTTGTGGAAAGAGGTAGACAGCGAGGATAGATACGGGATATGAGGAGTTGTCAACCAACACCAGGGGAGGAGGGTGGGGCGAACCTTGGTCCGTCGTCTCGGCGGTCGCTGTGACACAGTGAAATCAAAGCCACGCGGTCTATTCTACTTATACGAGGAGCCCGCAATGCAGTAATGCATCCCTAAGGACCGCGGAGAATTTAATTGGTTGTTTCATGACGCGTTAATTAATTATTCAGTGAGAATAGCGCGCTCGATTATCTTTTGAGAAAATAGAACTGAGAAAGTCTAGAAGGTCCTAAAGGGTCGGAGGACCTAGCTCGGATCGGATATTGACTGGTGTAGACTAACCTCCAGACGACCCTAGATTGCAAGGACTAACTCAAATTATTAAATTCTCAACCTCAGATAATGCAATTCTAGCTTTCTGATTGGTTCACTAGATCTCGGTTATCAGCCATTATACCTGCGTTTGACCTTATATGGGAAACGAGTGCGGCAAGTGCCGCTCAGTTTAAAAATGTTCCTGCGGGAAGCGAAAGTTCCATCAGAAAAATGGCAAATTTGGCGAGGTTTATAAGCTTATACAAGAAATAATCGACGGTGCCTTCCCTAAAACCACACAAATACCACAAAATGCCATAGTTGACTCAACTACGTAAAACTGAAAGGAATGATGCGAATTGTTTAGTTAAAAATACTTGTAAATGTACAACAAGAGCGGCTAAACGAAGAAGAAAAGCAGAAAATAATTTACGGGAAGACCAGAAAACTGACACAATTTCATTCAGTGTTCGACGTAAAATTAGGCTCAGCACTTCAGTTTAGTTTGTTACCTTTCATTCTTGATTTTGTCCTTTTATACTTCAATAAATTCATCGAATCTGAGTGCAATTTCGTTTCAGCATAATGTAGTAGTCTTGATGACAGCCGTGGAGCCGTAAACAAGTACAATATGTAAACACTTGCTTCGCTCGTCTTGCACAAGGCGTATAATTTCCAGAAAAGCTATTGCTTCGGATCTTCCCGTAAACCTTAATTGTTGTCACAAATTTCCAGGATGAAAAGACGATTTACAAGGAGATTTTCCGAGGAAAATCTTCAGAAGAAAACTCTCTCGCTCGCTTTCCTCGCGTGTTTCATTCAACTCAAAAAGTGAACACCGCGCCACAAATTTTCCCGCCCCCTCATACTATCACTTCGTTTACATCAAAATGAAAGGTCCAGTTGATTTATACTAAAGAAGAATTTAATAAAACAATTATTCCATTCGCCCTTGTTGGATACGAGTGGTTATAGCCAACTCGGCGCTTCGCGCATCGTTGGCTATTTACCACCTCGTATCCAACGCAGGCTCATGGAATAATTGTTAATTAAAGTCATCTTGAAATGGTTACTATGTGTAACAAAAATGTAAAACGTTTTTGTTGATTAGGCCATTACATTCGGACATGTTTTATGTATATGTATATGTTTTAAACCCAAACCGTTTCAATGTAAAAGTTGTGACAAGTGTTTTTCTTCACAGCAGAAAATGCAGGTACATAATAGGTCCCACACTGGAGAAAGACCGTATCAATGCAAAACCTGCGACAAGTGTTTCAGTCAAGCAGGACATTTGAGGACTCATGAAAGATGCCATACTGGAGTAAAACCGTATCAATGTAAAACCTGTGACAAGTGTTTTAGTCAAGCAGGAAATTTGAGGACTCATGAAAGATCCCATATCGGAGAAAGACCGTATCAATGCAAAACCTGTGACAAGTGTTTTAGTCAAGCAGGAAATTTGCGGACTCATGAAAGATCCCATACTGGAGTAAAACCGTATCAATGCAAAACCTGTGACAAGTGCTTTAGTCGAGCAGGAACTTTGAGGACTCATGAAAGATCCCATACTGGAGTAAAGCCATATCAATGTAAAACCTGTGACAAGTGTTTTAGTCAAGCAGGAAATTTGAGGACTCGTAACCAGCTAAAAGACACTGGAATCATGGCACACGGCCAAGACTGTTGAGACTAGTGAGGAAAATGCTATTTCCTACTTTTTCAGATACACACGTGCGTATATGCGTACCAGTAGCTACTCCCCTGAAATAGCGTTGATGGTAAATAGACAGCTACGTTATCTTTGGCGGGTGAAAATATCTCCCTTTTTTGTCTTGTTTCTCAGTGAAACTTATTTTTCTGCAAACAACAAACCGACAGATTAATGGACAAATCATCCTACAAACCGACTTCCCATAAAGCTAAGACCATCAAGACTTTGTCAAGACGAGCGCATCTAGTTTGTGACGCAACGGACGGTTTATCTGACGAGAACAACTACCTTGGTCGTGTTTCGGCCAACCACAGAAACTAACAGAAACCCAACAACTGTTACTACAGCGACTATACCCTACATCAAGGGCACTTCTGAGACTATCGCGCGGATTCTACAACCCTACAATGTCCGTGTAGCCCACAAGCCTACAACTAGATTACGACATTACGACATTTACTGGCCAACGTTTAAGACAGGGACGAACCTAACAACAGACGCGGTTTATAAGATCAGATGCTCCGACTGCCAGGCCTCCTTCACTGGCGAGACTGGTAGAAACCTCAACACGAGACTGACTGAACTCAAACGAGCGACTAGAAATGGTGATGTCAACAATCACATTTCTGAACACCATAGACTTACTAATCACAAAATCTACTGGGACTTTGCTGAATGTTTAACCTACAGTACGAACTATTTTCAACGACTGACTCTAGAAAGCTGGTTCATAAACTTAGAACAAACGCCTATCAACAGATGTCAACAACTACCTTACAGACGACTTATTAACGACATAAACAAAACCGATGAACAGACCACAAACAGAACGGCTTAATTTGACTAACAATAGACGGATCGATACTGAATAATTACTGTTGATTAACTTTACACAAGTCTTACAGCCAATAACATCACGGCTAAACTGACCAATCAACATAAACGGACCAGACTTCCAACATCATCGACGTCTGACAACAACTTTTCACTTGACTCTGAAGATGACTTTCGCACAGGTTGTCGAAACGGCAGTCACCAACAACAGTTCTTTTCATAGCTACCCTCACCTGGACGATCGCACTATACGAACTACTGATACTCCTGGGTTCAAACCATTTACTATTCATTGTCAAGCCTTCAAAAGCAGGCCCCCTCCCCACCCCCTCCCCCCTTAGATGTAGGTCTGGATCCGCCCCTGCAAGGTGACGATATATATTAATTTTCCCCACTTTTCCTTCCTTGTAAAAGAAAACTACACAATCGACTACACACTGAGTCCTAACATCTTCATGATTTGCATATGTAGCCTCGCTCATCTTCTCGTTTACTGAAGCCGGCCTATCCGGGTGGCTGAGGTCAAGTTACTTATAAATGAAAACGGCTTGGGATTGGCAGCTAAATCATTAAATAATAACTGGACAATATTTAACTGTATTTTGTTACAAATTAAACACAATGGTACCTGCTTTTAATAAATGAGCACAGATCAATGAAGATATAGAAGCTAAATTTAGTTCTGACAAGGGTCAGACAAGAAACTGCAACACCGCAAATAATTTTGTTTCACCGAACACCGTAGGTTTGAAAACACAAACATCGCACACCGCAGGGTTTGAGATCACCGCAACACCGCAAGGTGGGATTTTGTTCACCGCAACACCGCATAAAAAAATTAGCAACACCGCAACACCGCAAACCCCCGTCCCCCTCCAATAACTACAGACTGTTACCATTGCAATTATTGATATCAAACCAAACAGGCTAACCAGAACGTTATTGAAGCTAACAGTAAACTGGACTGTCAGTCGAACATTCAAATCAGATGCATGAACTCAACACTATCTCTAGAACAAAAATAATTGTTTACTTCAGTTCTCACGTAGCTGGAAACTAACTCAGACTGCTATTTGTCTCGATCAGTGCTGCTCAGCAAAACGACAAACGATGCCGCAGAAAAGCACGAGGCAAAAAATATGCAGAATACCACGCAACTTATTTACGTCTCATTCAATAAGAATGGTCCTAGCGGAGCACTCTGTTATCACTAGCAACCAGTAACAATGATGATTGAGAATTAAGTCATTAAAAATTTTCTCTTACCTTGAATGAAGAAAGCTTTGTTGTTCAATGACAGCAGCTGCAGTAGACCAGAGTAGATCTCAATAATAATGTAAGCTTAAGGTGATTCCTCAGAAATAAAACTTCCCGATCGATTTTTTTGAAACTTTCGCAGAATACCCCCTTTCAAGTACTGTTTTGAAAAATGCAATAAAAAAGATAGGTCACCGTGCTCGCAAGATAGATATAATGGGCCAATCTTACTTCATTTATGCCTGTTCTGGTACTAATCGCGCGCGTCATTTTATCGGTCCATATTACATTTTACGGTAGCTGGAAGCAAAGTTTATTAAAGCGATAGGTAGAAAGTCCCTAGCATAGGGAACAATGCTATATATATCTTATGGAAAAATTCAAACAAATCCAAACAACATCGAATCAAAACGTTCCTCGGGTCGTTGTTTTCAAGGTCATAATTTGCGTCCTCGAGTAACGATTTTGTGCACGCATTCAGCTATATCTTTTTTTCCCCCGATGGAAATTTTTTTAAATTGTCCAGCTCAAAGAGGACAATTTGCACATCAAAATTCTGCAATAAAAAATATAGGTCACCATGCTAGTTTACGAGAAAACGGCGGTATATATCTCTCGCGAGCCAAGCCGTATAGAAAAAAGCTGCCACTTTGTTCATGTGCGCGCGCTAATCACGCGTAAAATTCTGCACTGAAGGGATGCGCAATGCAATACTGAGGAACCACCTTAAAATAAGACTCTCGCCAAGGACTCCCTGACCCAGTCCCTTACAGTTTCGTTTTCAGGATTGCAGGCACGCAATGCGTACAAAGTTATGCAACGTGTACGCGCATATTGATAATATGGTTCACTAATTACTGTGCAGTCAAACCTGTATTTAGATCACAGGAGGACTTTCAAGGGCAAGGCTGATGTTTCTATTTTCCCTTTATGACTTTTTCGATTGTCTTTTTTTCGAGCTGAATTAATAAGTTCTGCTGTATAAAGGCTCCTGGCATTTTCCAGTTCACTACTGAAAGGACCCGGGCCTTTAGAAACGTGATCTTTTCGAAGCAAGCCAACAACCCATGGCATGTTATGGTTAAGTCTGCATTCGAACCTAAGTGGCCCATCTGGCCGGAGATTTTATTTCCCACTGAATGGGATGCAAGTCCATTGCATATCTACCCCAACGGTAAATTCGCCGGTACGTATTTATACTGCTGGGAGGAGAGAGGCACTATGAGAGTTAAGTGTCTTACCCAAGAACACAACACAATGCAACCTCGTTCCCAGGGCTTTTCCTTTCTTCGTGAGGCGGTCGGGAAAAGCCCTGGGAACGAGGTTGAAAACAATGACCCCGGCCAGTAATCGACCCCAGACCTCTCGATCTGGAGTTTAACACACTAGCCATTAGGTCACCGCGCCTCCAACACTCCCGTTGACTGTTCTAAGTGTGTCATTTGCATTGTTCCTCAGTAGCATTTTTTGCGGCAATTTCATCCATGACTGTACTGGTATTCCAAGTACATTTATTATACACGCGTCTTGCGATTTATCACACAGAAATCTTCGCTTGTGCTAGTATGAAATGCCAGCTGTCCTCTGTTCCTTACCCCCCCCCCCCCCCCCCCCCCCGCCAGAGAAGGGTCGCGGGCGAGAAGGTCCTTCTCACCCGCGCCCCTCCCATGGGGGGTAAGGAAGAAAGAACGGCTGGCACTTCAGACTACGGTTGTGCCGGTTGTGCGTATCTTTAAATCCAATAATAAGCTGGCGATTTTGTACGCTCGTCAAGGAAAATTCAATCTCTGCCTGCTTTGCCGGCACATGAGATTGTCAGAAGCCGAAGTTCGTCAATGGGAGCATTTCGGGTCTCGAAGATCGCTTGGCGTGTTGGTGACCCAAAACCGGCGTGCACTATAGCGCTAGAATACATATTTTCAGTGTTTTACAACATCGTATTGTTCATTTTCCTGTACTGTTCTCTGCTTGAATCATGATGAGCTAAATTTTCAAGTGAGGTTACAGTGACTTGTACTTTCTATAACTTGAAAGAGGCTGAACACTATTATAATTTATCCTGGATGTCTAAGTTTATTAACAAACTGCAATCTTCGCTATAGGTCCCAGACTCTGATCTGCTAAGATTTGAAAGAAATTTAATGTCACAATGAGCTTTCTTTGACTTAAACAATCTTGGAAATTGACCAAAAAGGAACTCGATGTTGCGTGGAGATCCCACAGTGAATATGGAAAACATTTTCGAGCAGATCAAAAAACGCTAAAACTCCAATAATATTTTTGAACCAACTTGCATACAGTTACTAAAAGAGACAACGCTGAAAGTAGTTCGAGGTATCCTATTCTTGTCCTTATAAATATATATCGTCACCTTGCAGGGGCGGATCCAGACCTACATCTAAGGGGGGAGGGGGTGAGGAGGGGGCCTGCTTTTGAAGGCTTGACAATGAATAGTAAATGGTTTGAACCCAGGAGTATCAGTAGTTCGTATAGTGCGATCGTCCAGGTGAGGGTAGCTATGAAAAGAACTGTTGTTGGTGACTGCCGTTTCGACAACCTGTGCGAAAGTCATCTTCAGAGTCAAGTGAAAAGTTGTTGTCAGACGTCGATGATGTTGGAAGTCTGGTCCGTTTATGTTGATTGGTCAGTTTAGCCGTGATGTTATTGGCTGTAAGACTTGTGTAAAGTTAATCAACAGTAATTATTCAGTATCGATCCGTCTATTGTTAGTCAAATTAAGCCGTTCTGTTTGTGGTCTGTTCATCGGTTTTGTTTATGTCGTTAATAAGTCGTCTGTAAGGTAGTTGTTGACATCTGTTGATAGGCGTTTGTTCTAAGTTTATGAACCAGCTTTCTAGAGTCAGTCGTTGAAAATAGTTCGTACTGTAGGTTAAACATTCAGCAAAGTCCCAGTAGATTTTGTGATTAGTAAGTCTATGGTGTTCAGAAATGTGATTGTTGACATCACCATTTCTAGTCGCTCGTTTGAGTTCAGTCAGTCTCGTGTTGAGGTTTCTACCAGTCTCGCCAGTGAAGGAGGCCTGGCAGTCGGAGCATCTGATCTTATAAACCGCGTCTGTTGTTAGGTTCGTCCCTGTCTTAAACGTTGGCCAGTAAATGTCGTAATGTCGTAATCTAGTTGTAGGCTTGTGGGCTACACGGACATTGTAGGGTTGTAGAATCCGCGCGATAGTCTCAGAAGTGCCCTTGATGTAGGGTATAGTCGCTGTAGTAACAGTTGTTGGGTTTCTGTTAGTTTCTGTGGTTGGCCGAAACACGACCAAGGTAGTTGTTCTCGTCAGATAAACCGTCCGTTGCGTCACAAACTAGATGCGCTCGTCTTGACAAAGTCTTGATGGTCTTAGCTTTATGGGAAGTCGGTTTGTAGGATGATTTGTCCATTAATCTGTCGGTTTGTTGTTTGCAGAAAAATAAGTTTCACTGAGAAACAAGACAAAAAAGGGAGATATTTTCACCCGCCAAAGATAACGTAGCTGTCTATTTACCATCAACGCTATTTCAGGGGAGTAGCTACTGGTACGCATATACGCACGTGTGTATCTGAAAAAGTAGGAAATAGCATTTTCCTCACTAGTCTCAACAGTCTTGGCCGTGTGCCATGATTCCAGTGTCTTTTAGCTGGTTACGATTGTATGACGTAGAATATTAATTGGTCAAAATTTCATGCATGTTTGGAACGTTTGGACTTCACGTCTGTTTTTACGATTTAACCTTCTTTGAGCCCGGCCTCCTAAAGCCTCATGTAGCAACTTTTTACAACAAAATTAATACGGTTACCTAGATATTACCGGTGGCGGATCCAAACCTTCAGCTAAGGAGAGGCCCGCGTTTAAAGGCTTAACTATGAACGTCGAATTAAATTCTGAGAAGATAATTACGGTGCTTCAAAGAAAATGCGATATTTCCGAAAAAATAAGGTGCGGTCCCGGCCCCCCAGGGGCCCTCCCATGGATCCGGTACTGATTACGGTCACTTTTTTGTCTAGGTGAAACGCCCATATACTTAGCACTTATTAACCGAACTTAGTCGGTCTGTATGGGAGAATCTTGACCAAGGTCGTGAGTACAGACCGAACGCAGTGAGGTCTGTACTCACTACCTCGGTCAAGATTCTCCCATACAGACCGACTAAGCTCGGTTAATAAGATGTTTATTATATGGCCAAGTAGAAAACATTTCAGTTTAAAAATTCGCCTTCGGTGCGACCGCCTGAAAGGTCTGGAAGGTCTGAACGGCGATCACCGAAAAATTTGAACAAGAGCTAGAAGGTCGATATCAGGTTTGTTTTCAATTTCTCTAGCCTCTTTTATCCACTGATAGAATATTCTTATAGGTATTTTAGTCGCTTTTTAATCGTGTCAAGTCCTTTTAACTTCTGGCCTTGCAACTACTTCGCAAATTCGTCTCTAGCTGATGTGTGATTTCGTGCCTGTTAACTGAACGAAAATTTGCAAAAGTTTGCTCGTTCTTTTTACCTTTTTTCGCGTCAAGCTTTTTGTTTCTTTCATTTATAATTTTTAGCAAAAACAAGTCAAGGATTTGCACTTCTTTTTGTAAACTTCTCAACGTAAGTGCAACCGGTCTAGATGGGAAAATCTAGACCGCGGTCAATATCGATTTTAGCCAATCAAATTCGCGAATTTGGTAGTTCCCAGTCTTTGTGAGACACGGCCATATAATAATATCTTATAATAAAACCCGGTTAATACGGCCAACTGCCACAGTCTGAAATCCCAACCTGTATAATCCCTTTATATGCTCACTCGAACGAAAAACACTGACCAAACAAAAAAAAGCACTACTTAACAAACAGTATTGAACGAGTCGAGCCTGTTCTCGTTTCGTTTTTCAAATCCAGTTATGCTCGTCACTTCGTCTTTCGGTGTTACACGGGACAACTTGCAACAACGATTTTTCACGCGATACATCGAACACCGTGTAACATGATACCGGGGACGATTTTTCGCTCAACATTTGACTCGGCAACACGTTGCGAGTTTTTGAACCCAAGTAAAAAACTTGCAACCTGTTGCCGACATTGTTGCGTGAAAAATCGCTGTTACAAGTTGTCCCGTGTAACACAACCTTAATCCTGCATGTACCAGCATAGTTACCAGTTAGTTATGGACTTCTGATGTACTGATGGAAGTTTCATATTTTTAACTATATCTATTTTTAAAGAACATTATTTTAATTGTGATATGTATCTGTCAAAACGTCATGACATCTAACCCAACCCCGTTAATGCTGCAACATTTTCATAGCCCGGCGTTCCACCTTATTTTTCATCACCAAATTTTCATTCATTCCGTAGTTAATTATTAACCGTCCCTCGATTCTGGTATAACTTCTTCACAAGTATTTCAAGTATATTAAATTTAGGCCCGACACCAGCAGCAGAATTATGTATAAAACACATTTTATTTCTTTTTATCCACAATTTGAGCAAATAATATCGCTGTACAACATAATAGAAAAGAAAGACTGAGTTCCCACTGTGACATCAGCTTCTATTCTTCCCAGTGGAACCACACCTAATTAAATACCTGGAAACGATGACGAAAAAATTATTCTCCATTACCCCTACACGATCCCCTCCCCCCACCCCCCCCCCCCCCTAGTATAAGTCCTTACTAATCACAAATCCATTTTATAAATTAAATATTAGCACCAGATTCTGTAATTAGTTCTGTTAATATTGTAGTTAAAATGCTCTTTCTGATCTGTTAGTGCAAGTGGGAAAAATGTACAGGTCCATTTCCCTCAAAACTATTCCATATAAGTGTGTCCTTGCCAACGAATCAAATATGAACGCGATCATTTTAATTTAAACGCAAACAAAATTTGTTTGTTCTTTTGTATAATTCTCGTACAAATGTGTGTTGCTACGATAAAGCCTATTGTTTGCGAGTCATCTTTTAGTTTGGACAATACAATCACCAATTCAGAGTGGCCCTTGCATGTCCGCAGTTTCGTTAAGAAATTGAATCAACCAAACATAACGTAACAGAATCACAGTAACATAGATGTTTAAGGCTAAAGAACAGCTTATTTAGCGGTAACATCCTATTTCACGTGACTTTCATAGTGATCCACAAGCGAGGAACAACTACTGAGTTTCTCCTGACAAATCCAACAAATCTTTACGCCAGTGTCCGATCTTTCATGCACTCGCAATTTCCGCGCTGTACTAAAACACTTGTCACAGGTTTTACATTTAAAAGGCTTCTCTCCAGTATGGGATCTTTCATGAGTCCTCAAATGTCCTGCTTGACTAAAACACTTGTCACAGGTTTTACATTGATATGGCTTTAATCCAGTATGGGATCTTCCATGTCTCCTCATATCTCCTGCTTGACTAAAACACTTGTCACAGGTTTTGCATTGATATGGCTTTTCTCCAGTATGGGTTCTTTCATGAGTCCTCAAATTTTCTGCTCGACTAAAACACTTGTCACAGATTTTACATTTAAAAGGCTTCTCTCCAGTATGGCATCTTTCATGTCTCCGCATATCTCCTGCTGTGTTAAAACACTTGTGGCAGGTTTTGCATTGATATGGCTTTACTCCAGTATGGGATCTTTCATGAGTCCTCAAACTTGCTGCGCTACTAAAACACTTGTCACAGGTTTTACATTGATATGGCTTTACTCCAGTATGGGATCTTTCATGAGTCCTCAAAGTTCCTGCTTGACTAAAACACTTGTCACAGGTTTTGCATTGATACGGTTTTACTCCAGTATGGGATCTTTCATGAGTCCTCAAATTTCCTGCTCGACTAAAACACTTGTCACAGGTTTTGCATTGATACGGTCTTTCTCCAGTGTGGGATCTTTCATGAGTCCTCAAATTTCCTGCTCGACTAAAACACTTGTCACAGGTTTTGCATTGATACCGTTTTACTACAGTATGGGATCTTTCATGAGTCCTTAAATTTCCTGCTTGACTAAAACACTTGTCACAGGTTTTACATTGATATGGCTTTACTCCAGTATGGGATCTTTCATGAGTCCTCAAAGTTCCTGCTTGACTAAAACACTTGTCACAGGTTTTGCATTGATACGGTTTTACTCCAGTATGGGATCTTTCATGAGTCCTCAAATTTCCTGCTTGACTAAAACACTTGTCACAGGTTTTGCATTGATACGGTCTTTCTCCGATATGGGATCTTTCATGAGTCCTCAAGTTTCCTGCTTGACTAAAACACTTGCAACAGGTTTTACATTGATACGGTTTTACTCCAGTATGGGATCTTTGATGTCTCCTCAAATTTACTGCTTGACTAAAACACTTGTCACAGGTTTTGCAATGATACGGTCTTTCTCCAGTGTGGGACCTATTATGTACCTGCATTTTCCGCTGTGAAGAAAAACAATTGTCACAACTTTTACATTGAAACGGTTTGGGTGTAAAGGGTATACTTAGTGTCCGAATGTAATGGTATAATCAACAAAAAGTTTTACATTTTTGTTACACATAATAACCATTTCAAGATGACTTTAATCATACTTATCCTACGTAAATAAAATCATGTAGAGGTGATCATAACAGAGGGATCATAACAGGTGCAAGTAAAGCAAAAACAGCCACTGTGGCAAAGAGCCGAGCGGCTTCAGAAACTTTCTCTACTATATTGAGCTATTATGGACTCCTGTAAACAAATGCAGAATGACCTGATCATCAGGCAGTATGCTTTGGCCGTAGGTTGATTCCAGCTACTAGGAAGATTTTCAGAAATGTGCACATTTTCTCTTAGAAGAACCTTTAAACTTTAAACCTCTAAGACCCTTTTATATGTGCCGGTAAGTACAAGTATGGATGGAGATGTTTGAAAAAGCTGTATGTATTGGTAAAGTGCACTGTTCAAGTACAATTAAAGTTCTTGCAAGCTGCATTTTATGTTAATACATCATGTTACTGCTAATTACACATATCTTTAGTTAAAGAAATTTAGCCTCACTATGCCCAAAAAACCTGTTTAAATATGAATAGAGCTAGTAGGTTAAGTCTGCATACAAGTAACAAGCCTAGTGGCCCATCAGGCCAGAGCTTATCCTCGTTTCCGTGGCATAAAGTGACTTCTCCCCCCTGGATGGGATGCTAGACCATCACAGGGCTATCCCAAGTAGTATATTCACCAGTACCCATTTATACACCGTGGTGGAGAGAGGCACTATGAGAGTAAAGTATCTTGCCCAAGGACACTACGCACTTCACCATGCCAGGGCTTGAGCCAGGACCGCCCGATCTGGAGTCCAGCACACTAACCATTTGGCCACCGTGCCTCCCACAGTAAAGCTAGCATGGGTATTAAACTATTTCTATGACAATATGAACATTTTGCAAACGTGTGCTTCAAAATGGGGTTTTAGAGCTCCTGAAAATTACATGGGCCAATTTTTTCTCAACTGATTTTCATTCTACAGAGTCACATTTAGGTAAGAGTCCGATCATAAATTAGAGGGAGGGCGAAGGCTGGTGCAAACTGTTTTTCATGCAAGCACAAAAGGGAGGGTCAAACAATTTGGTGCATGTCATAAAGGGTATAGAACACATTCTTTATTTGATGGCTGTAGATTATTAACACAGGTTTTTAATAACACTTCTTGGCCCTACGTCTAGATTCTCTCCTGACTTAAACAAACAGTAAATTGTTGAAATAGAATGTAAATATATCTTTTAAACGATAAATAACTGGTTTCTTGAAGTGATGTTAACTAGTTACTTAAGAGCTTGATAATGATCATTGCTCTACATCTGATTCACTTTCACTTCAAGTACTTCGCTTTGATGGTCTTCTGAGATAGAAAGCTGCCCATTTTCTTCCAAAAGACCTGGATAGTACTCTCCTATGGTAGAAAGTGCTTCCTCAGAAATTTTCCCAGTTTTGCCATTTCTTTGAGTTATCTCATTTGATCATGCTTGAGAGATGCAAAACCTTCAACATTTACATCAGTGATGATAGGCTGTAAGGTATCAGCAGATATTAGCTCAGTAATATTTGTAAACTTCTTCTCTCCCCTTTACTCCTTTCTTTTCTTGTTTTTCTTCAGTTTTGTTTCTGGGACCTTTCGGCAGATTTGTTTTTAAGTAACATTTCTTTAATAATATCTGCACACATGCCCTCTTTCTTTTTCAGAAACTCCAATATGTTCTTCACCCTTAATTATTCTTCTTGTTCTAGCAACTGAGTTCTCATTTGCTCATCCAAACTCTGTCCTTATTTCAGATTTTCATTCTTAGGTTATAGCATAAAGGCTGTTTATATGTTCTTGAGTATCCATGTGTTCCTGTTGTATATTCATTTAAAGGTCGACCATGGTTTTGATGCTGGATGTTAGCGGAGCTCCCGCGGGCGCCTTCGGCACCTGCGGACGGAGCTCCATACCCATAGAAAATGGAAAATCCATCAAGCCAAGAAAATTTGGTGGTCGCCCGCGTCTGTACGTACGTCCGTACTTACGTACGTACGCACCGATTAGGCCTGGGACGAGTTTATCTTTGTCCTTGATTTGGAGTCCTTCTTACGCAAAAAGTAACACAAAACCATTTTTTGGTTTGTTGAGAGTTAACGTAAATGTCATAGAAACTTGTAAGAACACTTTATAACTTCAGCGTTTTTTTTTCCTCATGTTTTCTCATGATCTGGACATTTCATTTCAACTTAAACGAAGCGGTTGTATGAAAAGGCGGCAAATAGTTGGTACGTAGTTCACTTTTTAACCTGAATGAAAGACGCGAAGAAAGATCAAAGCATGCTGGAAAACACAGTTCTTCATGAATATTTCTCGCTCTATTTACTCATCTACATCATGAAAACTCATGCCAAATGATTTAGGGCAACCTCTTAACGGAAAGATCCGAAATAATTGCCGACTTGAACATGATATACATCGGACAACACCGAGAGTTGAAGCACTGCAGCTAACCAAATCTGAAAAATTAATTGAGCTGACATTGAGCTAAGATAAAAGTGAGCTCAGAGCCGGTGAAGTTCACTAAGTGATGGATAAAAGACTGTTAACAGCTACACCGAAAGGAAAGGAGAGATCAATCTTCGCTGATAATTCAAAACATGTATATGCCGCTGGTGTTGGAGTAAGCCGTACAACGAGTGGCGTTTTCGTTTCTGATACATATTGTGCTGGTTTGAAATTCTTGCCCTGCAGAATTTACAAGCCTTCCCCAAACTTGAGGTAACAAACGTAAATGTATATATGCAGTAAGCATAAGTTTGATTTTATGGTGAGAATCTGTTTATACTATACTTCATTTATGAACGAATTTGAAGTAGTGTCGGTTTTCAGATCTTCATATAATTCAATTAATGCTGCTCACAAACCTGTTCATGTTTGTACATTTCATACAGACATTGTTTATCAAATATTTCGTTTAGATTAATTGTTTTGTACTTTAGTTAGTGGAGTTAACTGTGATGTTCATGACTGACTGGTCATGATTGGATTTTGATAACAATAAGCTTATCAAGTTATTAAGTTTGACGGATCAAAATCACGATTTCGCTTTATAAATTACAAATTACACGTACAGAAAAATCCTGCGAAACAAAACCGAGTAAAACTACTCAGCGACACTGCACACCAATATATATTTAAGGGATCTATTATCCAACCACTCTTTTTTTATACTCACTTGCATTTGTTTTGTTTCTCTTATCAGCGAGTGTGTTGAAATCGTAAACCAATATTTCGCCGATTTCGTTGCGAGTTACCTGTGCTTGGCTGAGCAAGTTCAGACTTAACCTTCCGCATATTTGCTTACCAGAAATGAAGAAGATTGAATCAGTTCTCTGCATAAAATTCTGTAAGGTTTTTAGCACGGCGTACGGTAAAAAGAAATAGCAACGAAAAGAACACGGTTCAAAACAGTCAAAACAACATTGTAAGCTTATTCTATGTTAGCGTGCACCACTTTCCAAATCACAAACTGCCACAATTCTTACACAAAATCTGCTTTAAAATGACTTACAAAACCGGCACCATCAATTTGCAGAGTTTGTTTTCCGCCGTGAGTTTTGTTTGCCGTAGCCTGAGTTCATTTTGTTTACTGTGTTTAGCAGCGAGTTTACGTAGTTTGTTTTGCTGTTTTTGCCTTGAGTTTTGCTGTTTTTGCCCTAACTGTTTTGCAGTAAATCAAAGCAAGACCAAGGTTCTTTTTTACATTGAATACCTCATAAAGGTTTATTAACATAATAAAGGTTTATTAACATAATGTACAGTAAACGTTGTATAAAGTTTTACTAAAGAAATAAAAAACGCGCCTGAGTGCATTGTTGAGTTATATAAGCACGCGGGAATTTTTAAGAACACGAGAGAAGTGCATAGAGAAGCACGAGGTGTAGCCGAGTGCTTCTCGCACTTCTCGAGTGTTCTTAAAAATTCCCAAGTGCTTATATAACTCAACAATGCACGAGGACAAGTTCTTTATTTCTTTTATAAAATGTTAAAGAAATTGCGCGCGCTAAAACTTGTGACGTAAGCAGCGTGCATTATAACTCCATAAAGCACGCGCGTGACGTAAGGAGCGTGCTTTATGGAGCTATAATGAACTCGAACTGGCCAATCACAGCGCGCGCAATTTCTCGATGATTTTATAATAAGATTTGTTGTTGCGCCTACGTGCGTACGTGAGGAACCCAATAAAGTGCACTCGTCAATTTTAATTTTAGAATCTGTCATAGGCAAAAATTTAGAAGGATTAACCCCGAAATATATTGACATCGCCATCGTCAACAAAACCATGAGAGGTTTTTACATGTCAGATATTAATTTTAACCATGAGCGATTAAAAATTAATTTATTGTGAACCCTTATGGGCCACTGTATAAGCTTAGAAATAGTGTGGCTACTTATTTGTTAACACTGTAATTAAATTGGGAAAAAAATAAATGGGAGCTCCGCTTTTAGGTCTGCCTAAATCTATATATTAGCCTTAGTGTGGGAGGAGGGGAAGAGGGTCATGATAAATTATGCAAACTATTTTGGAGGGCCAACAGTTTTTCTGCACCTGGAATTAATGGGGAGGGTCTTTCCAAAACTTGTAGGCCAAAATAAAAATGCACCAGCCCTCCCCCTCCTCTCTAATTTATGACCAGTCCCTAACTTTTGAATAAGTATCAATTTTAGCCAGGTCCCACCCCAAGGGGGTACTCAAGATTTCTAGTGGCCAGGATGATCAAATGGAGCAAAAATCAGGACCCCCAAAAATTTCCTAGGGCCTCCAACATATGATCTAAATTTATCTTTCCTTCATCTGCTAGTAATTTGAACAACTCTAGAGACACCCAAGAACTCTTTCTTTGATTGTGCTTCATTCGCAGAACTATGCAGCCAAGGCCAGTACTACTGAAAGAAAACCCTGCTTAAATCAAGCCACCCAAAAAATACTTGCCAAATTTTCCTACCCAGAAAATCCTTGTCATACCCCCACACAGCCAGAACATTATATGCCAGATGTGCAAATATGAAATAAAAGAGTCTTTAAAGTAGAAACAGAAGATACAATTCATAATTCAAAAGGTTCAGTGTGTTCCTTCTTATATACAAGTCCCAATGGACTCCATTAAACATGATACGTTATTTACATTTTGCATTCATTTCAATGGCGACTCGTTTCAAATCTCGAATGTTGATTAGATTGTTGTCTGGCTTCACCCGATGGGTACGTGTGAATTTGGCCAAAATTTGCTTAATTTTGACTGCAACTGGTCAACCGTCAAACGTCACACAGCGTTTGGTCATTATCACTGGCTTTTATGAACCCTTTCATATCTATAGACATTTTAGTACACTAACAAGGCACAAAAATACTGCTGGCAGGAGAGAAAGTGGGAAAAATGTTGTTCACTCAGTTTTTGTTTTTATGCAAATTATTTACATAATAGATATTTTAAATCTGTAAATTTTAGATTGCAAATTATTTACTTAACAGATATTTTAAATTTTAAATTGTTAATTACTTACATAATAGATATTTTTAGAAGAAATATTAAGCATGATAAATTTTGCATAAACTGAAAAACTCGAAAAAAAAGAGTTCCAGATGGTATTTGAACCGACGACCCTCGGTGAGGGCGTTACTAAACACCGGAACGGAACGGAATGACCGGAATGAACCGGAATGAGCCGGAATGGACCGGAATGATACCGGAATGGACGGAATGAGACCGGAATGAGAGCGGAATGGACCGGAATAGACTGGAATGGACCGGAACGGAACGGAATGACCGGAATGAACCGGAATGAACCGGAATGAACCGGAATGAGCCGGAATCGACCAGAATGATACCAGAATGGACGGAATGAGACCGGAATGAGACCGGAATGGACCGGAATGGACCGGAACCAAACGGAATGAACCGGAATAAGCCGGAATAAGCCGGAATGGATCAGAATGATACCGGAATGATACCGAAATGGATCGGAATGAGACCGGAATGGACCGGAATGAGATTCATTTTACAAAACACGCTCATGTGAACGACTGGTTTTCAAAAAACATTTCTCCGTGTGCTTGTTTTAAAGTTCCTTTGTTGTGGGTTGGGAGGGATGAAGTCGCATTGGCAATGATATTCCTGATTATTTTGAGTACCCGTTCTATTGGAAAGCAGCCACTTCAGTAAGAGAAGTGTTCCGGGTGGGTATGGATATGTTGAAAGTGTGACGCATAATATAAATTGATTCTATATAATCGCTTATTCTTTAGCTGAACTAAAAAAACTAAATAATTCGAGTCGCACCTAGAGTCGCACATGGAATGAATATAATTCATTACATTTCCAACATTTCAACTTGTGTTTGGATGGAACAGTTTGCCTTTTTTACACTACAAGATACGATCGAAATGTTGTTGCACTTAACACCTTCAGTTTCAAAAATGCTATCGATGAGTTTCCTTGACAACATACGTGTACTATGTTTGAGTACAGACAAGTGATTTATTCGTGGTAATAGTTTATCATTTTCACATGTTCGAGCTTCGACGCTAGGTAGAGACATTTGTGATCCAAAATGTAATTCCAACTCCTAAGTTGTACTATCAGCGCGTATTTTCCTTGTCAAGTAAGCTCAATAGTTTATAGTAATAACAAAAGGAATAATTCGTTATCTTATTATTCCTGGCAACAAGTTTATGGTAATCATGGTTATAACTAGTAACTTTGGTCTCTTATGCATACGTGCGTTACCTTCTGGGGTGTACAACAAGACGATTACTGGAAAGCAGAAAAGACCAACACCTAGAATGCCTTTGATTAAACAACTACCGAACGTGCACATTAGCTAGACGACCGCTAATCAGTGCACGCTCCTTGATAAAATGTGACCCTTTATGACTACTTGGACAAAAACTCGACAATATTGTTGTAGTATAACTGAAAACCATGGCCATCGTCCTGTGACGAACTAAGTTTCTTTACCTCAACATTTTATTTTGAAAAAAAAAAAAATGTAAAAAATAACAAAATACTCTTACTAATAGAATTATTTGAATGGTCAATGACTGAAATTCAGCTTTCAGAAACTCGTTTTTTTATAAAAAGAAATGTTTTTAAAAACCAGTCGCTGACATCAGTGAGTTTTATAAAATAAATCTAATTCCGGTCCATTCCGGTCCATTCCGGCTTATTCCAGTTTATTCCGATTCATTCCGTTCCGTTCCGGTCCATTCCGGTCCATTCCGCTCTCATTCCGGTCTCATTCCGTCCATTCCGGTATCATTCCGGTCCATTCCGGCTCATTCCGGTTCATTCCGGTCATTCCGTTCCATTCCGGTGTTTAGTAACGCCCCCCTCGGTGATCTACCACTGAGCTACTGGAGACTTTATGATGAGCAAGGGTCCAAATCCCATCTGGAACTCGGGTTTTTTCCAAGTTTTTCAGTTTATGCAAAATTTATCATGCTTATTTCTTCTAAGACTCATTTGGTGGTTGGATGGTTGCATCTCAGGTATGCTTTAATGTGACTGCGCGATGCAGTTATGAGTCATATGTGCATGTCCTAATTTGACTATGTGACCGCGTGATGCAGTTCTAGTCAAGACCCACATTTGGACCCTTGCTCGTCATAGAGTCTCCAGTAGCTCAGTGGTAGAGCATCCAACTGGATCACGGAGGGTCGTGGGTTCAAATCCCATCTACAACTCTTTTTTTTTCGCGTTTTTCAGTTTATACAAAATTTATCATGCTTTTAAAAATATTTGAAATTTTCAAATTTTATATTGTAATTTCAGTTAGGGAACCTAAATCGGGATACCCTCATGGTCCTCCTTTTCAAATACTATTTGTTTCCTGTATTTGAATAAAGTATTATTATTATCTAGTGATATTTTCCCTTCCAGAATGGACAGGGTAGCAAAGGCTTTATGTGTGGCACGTGATAAGGGAAAAAATAAGACTGCAACGTGTAAAAATAGCAAGAATAGAAAACTGTGACACGTGAAAATAGCTAAAACATAAGCGTGGTCCGTGAAATTATTGTTTCAAGTATACGTGGCACATGAGTTCGGTTAAAAGTTGTGCATGAAACGGGATCACGACCCGCCTTTTGCCAAATCAAATTTAGATTAATTTATTAATTCCTTAATTTACCCTTGATAGGAAAGCTTGAGCTGTTTTGACTCTAAAGCATGAACATCTCCAGAAATAAATACAGATATCAGAAATCGGAAAATGGCATTTTAAATCTTTTGCGGATTTCTTTATGATATGACTAAAATTGCAAGGGATGCAAATTAGATCATAGTAAGCACTTTAACATAAGCCGGCCTGCCTCACACTTGTGACATATTAAAAACAAACACAATCACAAGCTTAGCACAAGAAAATACTGGTGTGTACAAAGGTAAAATAAGCACTTATTAGTATATTAAGCACAATCAAAAGAAATATGTTCCCTTTTCATTTGGTTGTGCTTTACTATTTAATGGTTGAAGTTAACGGTAAACCCGACTATCAGTCGAACATTCGGCTAAATTACAGAATACAGGGCCACTTATTTGCATGTCATTGAAAAAGAATAAGCATCTATTGTGTTGTGCCTCGTTCTATAAAGAGCTCCGACACATGTAAATGAGGTGGACCAAAGTGGTCGAACATTCAGATCAGATGAATGAACTCAACAGTGCCTCTAGAACAAAACATGCTCACTTCAGTTCTCACGTAGCTGGAACCTAACTCAGACTGTTTTCGATCAGCGCTGCTGAGCAAAACGACAAACGATGCCGCAGAAAAGCACGAGGAAAAAAATATGCAGACTGAAATGACTTAATTCGCAATCATCAGTGTTACTGGTTGCTAGCGATAACAAAGTGCTCCGCTAGGACCATTCTTATTCAATGAGATGAAAATAAGTTGCATGGTAAATTTTAAAAAATTTTCTCTTACCTTGAATGAAGAAACCTTTGCTGTTCAAAGCATTAGCTGCAGTGGACCAGAGTTGACGTAAGCTCGATGTAAGCTTTCATGTGTTGTACACTGTCCTCCCTGTCCCAGTCCCTTACAGTTTCGTTTTCAAGATTCCAGGCACGCAATGCGTACAAAGTTATGCTACGTGTACCTGCATATTGAAAATATAGTTGAGGCCCTGCCAGGGTAAATTCCGACAAGCGACATGGGCCAAAAAGTAGCGACAGCGCTCAAACGAAATAGCGACAAACGACTGACGAAGCCAAATGTATGTCGCTAAATTTCCGACAGCGTTGTGTAGCCTTGACAAAACGCCGACACGAGACATTTTAAAATTCCGACAAGCGACCTGGGACACCCCCCTGGCAGGGCCTCATAGTTCACTAATTACTGTACAGTCAAACCTGTATTTAGATTACAGGGGGACTTTCAAAGGCAAGGCTGATATTTCTATTTTCCCTTTATGACATTTTCAATTGTTTTTTTTAAGCCGAATTAATGAGTTCTACTTTATCAAGGCTCCTGGCATTTTCCAGTTCGACTACTGAAAGGACCCGGGTCTTTAGAAACGTGATCTTTTCGAGGCAAGCCAACAATGGAAGCTAAGTGGCCCATCTGGCCGGAGCTTTTATTCCCCCACTGAATAGGATGCTAGTCCATTGCATATCTACCACCAACGGTAAATTCGCCAGTACGTATTTATACTCCAGAACGGAGAGAGGCACTATGAGAGTAAAGTGTCTTGCCCAACAACACAAAACAATGACCCCGGCCAGAAATCGCACCCAGACCGCTCGATCGGAAGTTTAGGCCACCACGCCTCCAACACTCCCGCTGACTGTTCTAAGTGTGTCAACTGCATTGTTCCTCAGTAGCATTTTTGCCGCAATTTCATCCATGACTGTACTGGTATTCCAAGTGCATATAGTTCCTTCTCGCCCGCGCCCCTCCTCCGACCGCCCCCACGAAGAAGGGAAAAGCCCTGGGAACGAGGTTGTCCTCTGCGGGTAAGGAAGAAAGGACGGCTGGCACTTCAGACTGCGCTTGTGCCGGTTGTGCGTATCTTTAAATTCAATAATAAGCTAGCGATTTTGTACGCTCCTCAAGGAAAAGTTGATTTCTGCCTGCTTTGCCAGAACGAGTTTGTCAGAGGCCTGGCAGTCGGAGCATTTGATCTTATAAACCGCGTCTGTTGTTAGGTTCGTCCCTGTCTTAAACGTTGGCCAGTAAATGTCGCAATCTAGTTGTAGGCTTGTGGGCTACACGGACATTGTAGGATTGTAGAATCCGCGCGATAGTCTCAGAAGTGCCTTTGATGTAGGGTATAGTCGCTGTAGTTAGAGTTGTTGGTTTCTGTTAGTTTCTGTGGTTTTAGTAGTTCGGTAAGTGGTTCGTCTAACGAAGCCGGCGTTGTAGTTATTTTGTAGAAAACACGGCCAAGGTAGTTGTTCTCGTCAGATAAACCGTCCGTTGCGTCACAAACTAGATGGGCTCGTCTTGTCAAAGTCTTGATGTTCTTAGGGACGGACCATTATTTTTCTGGAGGGGGGGGGGGGGGGATGAAAAATCTCTCTCTGCAAACTTTTCTTTTTATCTATGCACCTCTGCAAACAATTTTTTTCTAACAACACCTTCCTGCAAACAATTTTTTTTCGATTTTTTTAACCACGATCTCAAACAAAAAGGAGGTTCGCTTTTGCCGCCATCAATCAAACACCTCTGAACTCATCTTTTTCGTTTTCTGAGACGTACACTACGAAGATTGGCGGCAGTAATTTTTTTTTTAATTTTTTAACGAAGACTAGTGAGCAGCACAAGGAAACACGAAACGCGTCGGAAATAAACGACAAGCTTACAACCACAAGAAGTCTTTCCTTCTACTGCTCACTAGTCTTCGTTAAAAAATTAAAAAAAAAGGTTTCTCTGACTTCTATGCAAACAATTTATTTTGTCTTTTTAGGCCCTGCAAACAATTTTTTCCACAATTTTTCATCCCCCCCCCCCTCCAGAAAAATAATGGTCCGTCCCTTTGCTTTATGGGAAGTCGGGTTGTAGGATGATTTGTCCATTAATCTGTCGGTATGTGTCGGTTTGTTGTTTGCACAAAAATAGGTTTCACTGAGAAACAAGACAAAAAGGGAGATATTTTCACCCGCCAAAGATAACGTAGCTGTCTATTTACCATCAACGTTATTTCAGGGGCGTAGCTACTGGTACGCACATACGCACGTGCGTACCTGAAAAAGTAGAAAATAGAATTTTCCTCACTAGTCTCAACAGTCTTGGCCGCGTGCCATGATTCCAGTGTCTTTTAGCTGGTACGATTGTATCATCGTAGAATTGGTAGAAATTTCATGCATGTTTGGAACATTTGGACTTCACGTCTGTTTTTACGATTTAACCTTTTTTGAGCCCGGCCTCCTGAAGCCTCATGTAGCAACTTTTTACAACAAAATTAATACGGTTACCTACATATTACCAGTGGCGGATCCAAACCTTCAGCTAAGGAGGGGCCCGCGTTTAAAGGCTTAACTATGAACGTCGAATTAAATTCTGAGAAGATAATTATGGGAATTCAAAGAAAATGCGATATTTCCGAAAAAATAAGGTGTGGTCCGGGCCCAGCAAGGGGGCCCTCCCCTGGATCCGGTACTGATTACAGTCACTTTTTTGTCTAGGTGAAACGCCCATATACTTAGCACTTATTAACCGAGCTTAGTCGGTCTGTATGGGAGAATCTTGACCTCGGTCGTGAGTACAGACCGAACGCAGTGAGGTCTGTACTCACGACCGAGGTCAAGATTCTCCCATACAGACCGACTAAGCTCTGTTAATAAGATGTTTCAGTTTAAAAATTCGCCTTCGGTGCGACCGCCTGAAAGGTCTGGAAGGTCTGAACGGCGATCACGGAAAAATTTGAACAAGAGAAGGTCGATATCAGGTTTGTTTTCAATTTCTCAATTTCTCCTCTTTTATCGACTGATAGAATATTCTTACAGGTATTTTAGTCGCTTTTTAATCGTGTCAAGTCCTTATAACTTCTGGCCTTGCAATTACTTTGCAAATTCGTCTCTAGCTGATGTGTGATTTCGTGCCTGTTAACTGAACGAAAATTTGCCAAAGTTTGCTCGTTTTTTTTACGTTTTTTCGCGTCAAGCTTTTTGTTTCTTTCATTTATAATTTTTAGCAAAAACAAATCAAGGTTTTTCCACTTCTTTTTGTAAACTTACCTAGATATTACCAGAGGCGGATCCAAACCTTCAGCTAAGGAGCTCGCGTTTAAAGGCTTAACTATGAACGTCGAATTAAATTCTGCGAAGATAATTACGGTACTTCAAGCTTTTTGTTTCTTTCATTGATAATTTTTAGCAAAAACGAGTCAAGGATTTGCACTTCTTTTTGTAAACTTCTCAACGTAAGTGCAACCGGTCTAGATGGGAAAATCTAGACCGCGGTCAATATCGATTTTAGCCAATCAAATTCGCGAATTTGGTAGTTCCCAGTCTTTGTGAGGCACGGCCATATAATAACATCTTATAATAAAACCCGGTTAATACGACCAACTGAAATCCCAACCTGTATAATCCCTTTATATGCTCACTCGAACAAAAAACACTGACCAAACAAAAAAAGCACTACTTAACAAACAGTATTAAACGAGTTGAGCCTGTTCTCGTTTCGTTTTTCGAATCCAGTTATGTTCGTCACTTCGTCTTTCCATGGGTTAAGGCGGTGTTACACGGGACAACTTGCAACAACGATTTTTTGCACAAAACATCGAACACCGTGTAACATGATACCGGGGGCGATTTTTCGCTCAACGTTTGACTCGGCAACACGTTGCGAGCTTAAGAACCCAAGTCAAAAACTTGAAACGTGTTGCCGACATTGTTGCGCGAAAAATCGCTGTTACAAGTTGTCCCGTGTAACACAACCTTAATCCTGTATGTACTGATCGAAGTTTCATATTTTTTAACTATATCTATTCTGAAAGAACATTTGTTTCGAAGTACGATTGTGATGTGTATCTGTCAAAGCGTCACTTAAAATACACCAGTCATGACATCTGACCCAATCCCGTTAATGCTGCCACATTTTCATAGCCCGGGGTTCCACTGTATTTTTTAATCACCAAATTTTCATTCATTTCATACTTAATTATCAACAGTCCTTCGATTCTGGTGTAACTTCTTCACAAATATTTCCAGTATTTTAAATTTAGGCCCGACACCAGCTGCATAATAATGTATAAAACCCAATTTATTTCTTTTTATCCACAATCTGAGCAATATCGCTCTACAACGTAATAGGAAAAGAAAGACTGAGTATCCACTGTGACGTCAGCTTGTATTCTTCCCAGTGGAACCACACCTAATTAAATACCTGGGAACGATGACGAAAGAAAATATTCTCCCTCACCCTATACGACCCCCCCCCCCCCCCCATTATTGTTCCTTACTAATCAAAACTCCATTATAAATTAAATATTAGCACCAGATTCTGTGATTAGTTCTGTTTATATTGTAGTTAAACTACTCTTTCTGATCTGTTTGCATATTAGTGCAAGTTGGAAAAACTGTACAGATCCATTTCCCTCAAAACGTACCAACTAACCAACTACTATTTTTTTTATCGCTACGATAACGCCTGTTGTTTTCGATTCATCTTTTAGTTCAGTTTAATACACTCACTAATTCAACGTCGTCCTTACATGACCGCAGTTTCGTTAAGGCATGTGAACAAACCAAACGTAACGTAACAAAATTACAATAACATAGATGTTTAAGAACAGCTAACAGCTTTTTAAGCGGTAACATCCTATTTCATGTGACTTTCATAGTGATCCACAAGCGAGGAACAACTGCTAAGTTTCTCCTGGCAAATCCAACAAATCTTTACGCCAGTATCCGATCTTTCATGTACTCGCAATTTCCACACTGTAGTAAAACACTTGTCACAGGCTTTACATTTAAAAGGCTTCCCTCCAGTATGGGATCTTTCATGAGTCCTCAGATGTCCTGCTTGACTAAAACACTTGTCACAGGTTTTACATTTAAAAGGCTTCTCTCCAGTATGGGATCTTTCATGAGTCCTCAAATTTCCTGCTGTGCTAAAACACTTGTTACAGATTTTGCATTGATATGGCTTTTCTCCAGTATGGGATCTTTCATGACTCCTCAAATTTCCTGCTTGACTAAAACACTTGTTACAGATTTTGCATTGATATGGCTTTTCACCAGTATGGGATCTTTCATGAGTCCTCAAATCTCCTGCTTGACTAAAACACTTGTCACAGGTTTTGCAATGAAATGGCTTTACTTCAGCGTGGGATCGTTCATGTACCTGCAATGCATTCTTTGTAGAAAAACACTTCTCGCAGGTTTTACACTTAAAAGGCTTCTCTCCACTATGGGTTCTTTTATGGATCTGCAAATATCCTGCTTGACTAAAACACTTGTAACAGGTTTTACATTGATATGGCTTTACTCCAGTATGGGATTTTTCATGTCTCCGCAAACTTCCTGCTTCAGTAAAACTCTTGTCACAGTTTTTGCATTGATATGGTTTTACTCCAGTATGGGATCTTTCATGAGTCCTCAAATGTCCTGCTTGACTTAAACACTTGTTACAGATTTTGCATTGATATGGCTTTTCTCCAGTATGGGATCTTTCATGACTCCTCAAATTTCCTGCTTGACTAAAACACTTGTTACAGCTTTTGCATTGATATGGCTTTTCTCCAGTATGGGATCTTTCATGAATCCTCAAATTTCCTGCTTGACTAAAACACTTGTTACAGATTTTGCATTGATATGGCTTTACATCAGTATGTGATATTTCACGAGTCCTCATATTTTCCGCTTGAGTAACACTTTTCACAGGTTGTACATATAAAGGCTCCTCTCCAGTATGGGATCTTTCATGGGTCTGCAAATGTCCTGCTTGACTAAAACAATTCTTACAAGTTTTGCACTGATGTGGCTTCTCCCTGTGCTGGAATTTGTCTCCGCTTGACATATTTTGACCTTCTTCTTCGCTATCTGACACCTATAATAAAGAGTTGCAAAACACCTGCTTAGGACCTTAATGTATTGGTATGTTTAAGAAGCTTTTGCATAATTAGTTTTGTTGCATTTTTATTACATGCAACAGCTATTTTGAGGTTCCATTAATCATGCTAAGTAGGAGGCGCGGTGGCCTAATGGTTAGTGCGCTGGACTCCGGATCGGGCGGTCCGGGTTGGAGCCCTGGCCGGTGCACTGCGTTGTGTTCTTGGGCAAGACACTTTACTCTCATAGTGCCTCTCTCCACCCAGGTGTATAAATGGGTACCGGCGAATTTACTGCTGGGGGTAACCCTGCGATGGACTAGCATCCCATCCAGGGGGGAGTAGAAATACTCCTAGTCGCTTCATGCTACGGAAACCGGGGATAAGCACCGGCCTGATGGGCCACTTGGCTCGTATGCAGACTTTACCTTACCTTAATCATGCTAAACCTATACACACTAAATCATAGACTCATGCTATCATAAGTGAGTACTGCGATTACTGGAATTCTGAAGTTTGCAGCTCATCTTCTGGTTTTTCCCCTCAGAAGTAAATGTTGTGGATACTCCCTTCTCCTCCCTGCCTCCCCACCCCCACTCCCACCCCGCCCCACCTTTGAACGTTTGGTTGCAGAGTTAAAACTCAGGGGTCCAGGTTTGAACACTAGCAGGGAAGACAGAAATAGTCTTGGACCTCTCTTTTCCACATTATGAAGGGAATCAGCAAAATAAATGTCTGCTCCCCAGTAATTATCTTGATCCTTCCAACAGCGGACATTAATTACTTTCTTTGAAGTGTTTAATATTTCTTTTTAAGAGTTGGTTAATGCAGCAAATACACAACCTTAGATTTGGCCAAGCTTATTATGAACATGCAACCAACTTCTTTTCCTCAGCACTTATTAATTTTCTTTTTTTCAAAATCAAGCTTCCAAAGATGAGGGTGCAGCTTATCTACGAGTGCAGCTTCGTTATACATGTACACAAGTTTTTACCGTTATATGCGGAAATTGTCTACTTTGTTTTGCTGAATCGATTACAATGGAATTGGCCATGTTCTAAACGAGCAGGGGACTGGGTACGAACACATTTTTTCTTGGTACGAGCATTCAATATCGCTTGAATTGAAAATAGGGCACGTCATCTGAAAGAGCATCCAAAAATTAGTAAATTTACCAAATTTGATGGTTATTGGTTTAAACGCAAAGGCATGGCACACTTTTAAAATAAGAGAGCTTAGTATGGATTGGAGGACGCCTGTCCCTCCAATCCATACTAAGTGTACCATGCCTTTGGGTTTAAACCAATAACCGTTGAATTTGGTGAATTTACTAATTTTTGGATGCTCTTTCAGATGACGTGCCCCATTTTTCAATTCAATCGATATTGAATGTTTGTACCGAAGAGAAAATATGTTCGTACCCAGTCCCCTGCTCGTTTAGAACATGGCTAATACACCAACAAATGGAAGAAAGCAAGTGAAACAAGTTTATAAAATGAAAGTACCAGGTATATGAAAATATCTTCCAATTAATTTAAATCACAGGCTTACCATTGCCTGCTTGTGTGGTGGCAGGTCACCAGGAAGTTATTTAAATTTCTTTATTAATTGCTTTGATTTTTACTGGTTGAAAGCTTTGTAAAATTAGCTTATGCACTTGTTATATTAGAATATTACAATATTTTTAAGCTGAATTACCGTAAATGATCAATTAAGTGCCGCTACTCAAATAAGCGCCACTCTTGAATAAGCGCTGCACCTTTACTGAAAATAAGGCTCTTACTTGGTGTAGAAGACACAGTTCACCTATAACAATAGAGAACAAAAGGACAAAAGAACGAGGAATACAATAAAAATAATAGGGTTGCGAGGCAGTGTTCTATTGTGACATGTCCTGTGTCTTCTACACCAAGAAGGAGCCGAAAATAAATAAGTGTCTTTATTGCAATTGATAAAATACATATCAATAGTTACAATAGTAAAAATATTAGAAAGAGCCAAATACAGGAATAAGAATAAAAATTAAAATATTTAAAATATGATGACAATAATATTAGTAAGCACTGCTCTCGAATAAGCGCAGCGGCGCTAATTTGGGTATTTATAAATAAACTACCACCTTCTTTACGGAGCTTGATTTAAAGAGATATCAAAACCATATTGCTTGAGAAATAAGACCACAACCAGAGACTGAGAAACTGTGTTCATGAACTACCTCTTGTAATTCACTCAAAATAATTTTACATTAATTAAATTGTGCATACCTAGTATGCGCCTCACGCCTCTATATTTCTCTAAGCGTTTTACCAGTAGTTGAAGTAAGCGTTGCTCATGGATACTGACGTGCCACTGTTGAATAAGCGGCGCACCATTGACAGGCAAAATTAAATAAGCGCCGCGGCCCTTACCGTAAATGATCGATTAAGCACCACAGCGCTTATTTAATTTTCCCTGTCAAAGGTGCGGTGCTTATTCAAGAGCGGCGCATATTCGAGAGCGGCACTTTGAGTGGAATGTAAGTGAGGTGCGTACTAGGTATGCACAATTTAATATATAAAGATTATTTTGAACATGAACACAGTTCCTCAGTCTCTGGCCATGGTCTTATTTCTCAAGTGATATGGTTTAGATATCTCTTTATGAATGAATAACTTTATTATTGTGTTTTACCGGTACTTTAAATTGATCGCCATAACAAAAGTGGGGATTTTATTTACAGATCAGCGCTACATCGCTTAATCGAGAGTGGCCAACTTTTAAATTATTTTCGGCAAAGGTGCAGCGCTTGTTTGAGAGCCGTGCTTTTTCGGGTAGCGGCGCTTTATCAATCATTTATGGTAATCCATCATTTACAGTATGTATTTTTATGTATTTATGTGGGCACTCTTCAACTTGAGTGATACATTATTTACAAGATCTTAAATCAAAGGTCAGTGAAGTGCATATTTTAAAGCCTTTAATTACTGGACAAAATACTGACCCCAAGTCCATGGAGAATCCATACGGACCATCCTTAAATGACAAACACAACTCAGATCCTTACGTACACCAATAATAAAGGCTAATACCTTGCCACGTAGTTTCCTATGAATTCTCCTTGTGGGTGTATTTTGTGTGACACCACTCTGTTTCAAAAAATTCACACGGCATAAATATCTTGCCTGTTCCACGCGTTTCCCTTTATCTACAGTTATCTAAATACTTGTTTCTCAGTTTAGGATTAAGTTCAGAGAATTATTTTCCATGATGTGCTTCCAGAAAATATTCGTATCCCCACAACTCAGGGAATTTGAAATTCCAAGTGTTGGGGGGTCAAAGGCCCAGGAAATTCTGGAGAGGAGGGAAGATATCAGTGACATTTTATTTCCAGATAGCCAAGTTCAGTGAAGTGCAAATTATATGTTTCAAAATTGTTTCTCAACTACTTGGAAAAATCTTTTGTGACATACCAGAAAAAATAGCAATCTAGGTTTTCTATACACGATCACAAAGAAGCACACTGAAAGCTTACAAGTACACAGAAATCCCCATGTTGTTCAGATACCAGTCAACGTAAAATTGTGAAATCAATCTGGTTTGAAAAAAATTAAACCAAGATAAAATGAAAATTCTGGAGAGGTGGGGCAGCATCTTAGTTGAAATTCCCTCCATGGTGGGTTATGGATATTTTCTGGAACAACACATTGCCATCTTGTGCTTATCCTTACGTTTTCATGTGTGCTTAGCCTTATGCCTGCCCTTTTCTCACAAATGGGAACCAGCATTTGCTGCAACCATGAATATCAACAAGATTTACCGGTAGTAAATGCTGTGAACCAAAGTAATTATCCAATAACAATCAGTGCTGAGAATGAGCTACCAACAAAATATAATGAGCAAAAAACAGCATGAGGTGAAAAATATGCAGAATACCCTGCAACTTATTTACAGCTCATTGGTCCCGACCGTACTTGGCAAGTTAACCAGGTTATTTCCAATTAATCAATTAGATTTAACTGATTTAAAAAATCTCTAACGCAGCAGTGCATTTGAAGAGAAAACGGACTCTTTACCAAGTTAGTGGATGTATATGTTGCAGTTAATTTTTTTCTTCAGTTAAATTTTATCCTTCCTTTGTTTTAAACTCATTATCACACATTACCATACCCAAAAACAGAGGTAGAATAAAATTTAACTGCATGCAACATATATCCTGTTGAAGCCCTGAATGTTTTTCAGGCTTGTTTAATTCAATTGTTTAAATTGGAAATTCACTGCTATGATCATTTATCACATTGGCTTCCATATGCATCCAAGTTTTGCTGTCCCTTGTTTACTTGCAATGGGACCCTCTGGCTTTCAGGATAGGTAGTCTTGTGCAAGGAAAAAATCACCTTTTCCTTTAAACTTGGGTGACCTGTGTTGATGATGAGCTTGCTTGTGACGAAATGTACTGAGAGTGCTGAGCTTAGACTTAGGGACCGATCGTTTATTACGTCCCAAGGGGGGGCGGTGGTTTTGGAGGGGGGGGTACAATTTTAAAACAAGCCCCTTTTTGGGGGGTAAATTTTTCTCTGGTAAGAAAGATGAGGGGGGTCAAATTTTATGACACAGCAACAGCAGTCTAGGGAATTTGACGTCAGTGATCTATCCTCGATCCCGTGGTTGGGGAAAAGAAAAGAATTTGACGCGATTTCAGGTCCCGAGAGAAGGGTTGTTTGATATGGTCGCGCAAGAGCCTGGAACCTAGCTCTCAATCCGCCATCTTGAAAATTACCCAGAAGGCTCTTTAATAATTAAGTTGGATTGCTCCCTCGACAGTTTGTGTTCGATCTTTTCACGGTCTTTCATGATCAATTGGTATATGTGAAAAAAAAGATCGAAAATGCCAATCTACAAAGCCTGGGATGTAAAACGGGAGACGAGAAGGCCATAGCGGCTGGGAGCTTCGAAGAATTTGCTAAAGCAGGTGATAGATAAGGAAAGCTCTCTATCTATTTTTAGATCACTGTCATAAATAACAAAAAGCAAAAACGAAAACAATTTCATTCATAGACACAAACAGCTAAACTTTAATATTTTAAACAGTGTAAAATAATACAAACAATAAACGAGAGAAAGATAAAGGAGATGTTAAATAAAAAAGATAAAAAATCTGTCTAAGGAAGGACAGAGAAAACTATGGCCTCCTCAGGAGGGAGGGGGGGGGTACGTTTTTCAAACAAGAATTCGGAAGGGGGGTATAATTTTTACCTCAAAATTTTTTGGGGGGGTTCAGTTTTGAAACACTGCACTTTTTGAAAACCACCCCCCCCCCCCCTGGGACGTAATTAACGATCGGTCCCTTATGGACATTGGTCTGTTGTGGCAAAGTTATCAAACTCTGGAAGGATGCTTCTCAACTCCTAAGGCCGATAAAAGCTGCTTGAAAAGCATTCATTATGTTTAGGCTGTTGCTGTGAAGCATATGGTGTAATTGTTCCATGCATTTCACTTCTACTTTATGGCAAACAACAAATATTTGAAAATCACTTCCGAAAGGCTAAAATAAATATGTTTATCTTTTTTTCAGAGGGCACGGTAACGAATCCTGCAATCTGATTGGTTCTTAGCGCGGGCAAGATTTTCCTATATCTGCCCACGGGCCACGGTAACGATTTCGTCAGTTTGATTTGGCGGCGAGGCGAACGAGCCCTCAAAAGTTTTGCTCTCCAAAGTTAATGTAATTGCTCACCAACCGTTGTAAATGTGAAAGGAAAAGTAAGCAGTGGAATTAAAGGCCTTGAAGTTCTCCAAAAGACGAGTGTTGATTCTCTTTATTGACAAAATCAAGTTGTACAAGTTTTATGGCCGTAGTTTGTCGATCGTTGTTTGTGCATTATTTACACTGATTTTCACGCCATTGCACTTACCTGCAAGTCGCCGGCTTATTACTTACATACCCGATTGATTCTTTCAAAAGCTAACTTAGTAACGGAATTAAAGGCTTTGAAATTCTCCAATAGACGGGTATTTTTTGTATTTATTGACAAAATCAAGTTATAGTTTGTCGATCGTTGTTTATGCATTCGCACTGATTTTCACGCCGTAATGCGATTTACTGCAAGTCGCTGGTTTACAGACTCAATTTAACCTTTTAAACGCTTTGCCTTTCTGCTACTTTTCCCCAAAACCGAATACTGCTTATCACCATTCAAGAAAATGAGATGTTTTGATTAAAAACAGTTAAATTAATTCTCGCAAAATTGTGCCGTGTGCAGACGACCAAACTACACAAACAAACTTCATTCAATTTCACTTTCGTGACTCGAGATTTTTTTTTTTTGCTCTCTTTTGCTGCTACATTGAGCTTCTTTTTTATTATTAAAGTTACTTTTCTGTTTTTTTCTGATGACCTTTTCCGTGAGTACTGTTCAGTTTAGCGAATTTATTTTGTTTGGCAGAAAACAAATCATTCTTCACTTTAGCCGCAGCTTTTAGCGATCGATATTTCAACATGCACATTGGATGCGCGCGTATAATACAATTATATTTTGCAAGACAATCTTTTTAGATTTTTTTTAACCAAGTAAGAAAAAAAAAAAGTTATTTACCGGCTTTGGGTCGGTCCGTATCGTGAAAAACTGTGACCTCGGTCTTGAAAATGCTGCCCTCGGCCTGCGGTCTCGGGCAGCATTTTCAAGACCTCGGTCACAGTTTTTCACGATACGGACCTCCCAGCCGGCAAATAACATATATAGATTAGGCCACGGTCTAAATCGGCGACGCCAGAATGTGCAACACTCGTAAAGATCTTTACGGACTTACGTTATTTTTCTTTCTGATTTGCATTAGGAGTAAAAATAAACAAGTTCTAAGCAGACAAATTCAAGTTTGCATGTTTTTGTGCTAGCGTGTGTACACTAGTTTCCCTGTAGAACAAGTATGATTGATGTTCAATTTCCGGAATGTGTTTTGATAGTCATGTTTAATTTACCAAGCTCGTAAAAAAGGACAGTTCGAACTTCACTTAGAACTATAATTTGGCTCCTCTGAAGAAGATATGTTACCATGGTCACAAAGTAGGCTACTTGAGCTGAAATCAGACCCGTTCACATCTAAAGTAGGGTTCAAGTATTTTTGAAGTCTTCTTACTACGATGTACGATAGTATAAACCCAGCTAATATTTAACCGAGTTAGTTATGGTTCATACTTGAACCGAGTTTAGTTGTGTGAAATTTTTATAACCGGGTTTCTAAAAAGTTAACCCAGTTAAGCTTATAAACTCTCTCTGTGCGGCCGCAGCCATTGAAGCGAAGTACTCTTTGAAATTGCTCGCAGCCAGTGACACTGTAGACTGCGAGCAGTCTCTCTTTTGCTGAGAAATCGACGAACGACGCTAAGCGGCGAAGCCGTTCGTCGATTTCTCAGCAAAAGAGAGACTGCTCGCAGTCTAGTGACACTGCCTGCTGATTGAATGTAGAGTCAATAAAAGTTTCTCTTACCCTTAATGAAGAATCCTTGTGCTTCAAAAACACCAGTAGACTCGATACATCTTGTAAAATGATTGTAAAAAATTATATGTCCTTGTCATGGGAAGAATACGAAGCAGCGATATGTCATATGTCCCAGTCCCTTACAGTCTCATTTCCAGGACCGCAGGCACGCAATGCGTGCAAAGATATACAATCAAACCTGTATTTAGATAGTGGAGGACTTTCAAGGACAAGGCATTTTTTCCTTTAAGATTTGTTTTGAAAACCTTTGCATTTTCTTTTCAAGCCGAATTAACGAGTTCTACTTTATTGAGGCCATTCTCATTTTCCAAATTTTTTCTCTTTTCTAATTTAAAACTGGAGTGCGAACGAGTGCTTTTCACGAGCGGAACTCAATGTAACATATTGTTTATATTGCTCATTTATATTTGGTTCGACTTTTTAAAAGGACCCGGGCCTTAAAGAAAGTGTTCTTTTCACTTACGAAACGTGATCATTTCGAGACAAGACAACAACCCACTGACTGCTAGGCTGATTACAATCAGGCTTTAGAAAACTGCTTATAACTTTAAAAATCTTGCATGATCACCACAATGTTTATAATCTTGTATTATTTTGGGATTCTTCTATCAAGCTTTAAAAATTCTAAGAAATCGCTCATTTTTTTCCCAAAAAACGCGTTTTATTAAGGGACCTGTCAGACAAATACCCACGGACACCTTAAAGGAGCTCGGTCACGACCTGAGTATGCGCAGTAGGTTCACTTACGTGACTCCAAATTCTATTGTTCTCGGTTCGACTTGAAAAGAGTCCGCCATATTGGAATTTCAAAGTGGTAGCCGGTTTTTCGTAAAATCGGAGCTCTTGCACCATTTTAACACACTGTTAAAGTAATTTGTAGTAGGTTAGCCCGTTACAGAAATTCTGAACCGGGTTGAGGCAATGGACCTTCAAGAATCAAGTGTTTCAGAAGAGGTAAGCCTTTGTTTATGTCGATCGCCACGTGGTTGAAATTGCGAGACTCGCACATTATTTGAGATTTGGAGATTCTGTGGTATTCTACGAGTCTTCTGTTATAAAGGACATATTCTATTTGCTTTTATCTTGCAGCAAAATCGCGTTTTCTGTGCGTGCAAAAGCACATGTTCAACAAAACGGGCGAGAAATGCGAATCGTGGTTGCCCTTGTAAGACCGAAGGTGTCATGTGTTCTTCACTATGCAAGTGTGGCTCTCAATCGAAGCCTTGCCGCAACAAGGTAAATTACCTTCGAATCATTTGCTACCTATGATTTTGCTCATACAGGGAAATTATTGTTGACGTTGTTGTTATTATTGAGAAGCATTTTCTGCATTGTAGTGTGAGTATGTGAGCTTTGTGTCTTGATATTATATAAGAATGATGCATCTCGAGGTCATTCGGCTCAAACAATAATCATTGATGTACTATATATTTTGGTATTGCAGGCTAATGAAAGTAACCGTCCTGTACCCAGCAGAAGCGCCAGGGATAATAATAATTACAGTTCAGAAAGAGACAGACCAACTGAAGAGGCTGAAAGGGTGAAAGAAAATCAGGATGTAGAGGTGAGTTGTAAATCAAATAATTTTGTCATTTCAAGAAAGATTTAATCTGTCTTTTGACCTTTACTACATTTATAAATCAAAGCAATAGAAAACCAAACATAGTTGTCAACGGTGTTGTCAAGTAAAATTGAAAGTTATGTATTTCCTTTGTCATGTGTATGTAAGAGGTAATAAAAGTTACTATTTTTCCAAGGATTTCATTCAAACTTTGGATGAACCAATGGTGCGAAAGCTGTGTGTAAGGAGTCTTCAACGTGGAATTGGAAGTATGGACTACATTCATGGACTTCTCATTATGGAAGATGACGACGATAGTGAGCATGAAATTGATGATGGAGATGACACACCACTTGGATCTGGCAGTGAGCAAACTGTTGTAGCAATCCCCCCAACTCAGGACCCAGAGCCTCATTCTTCCTCAACAGCCCCCTTACCTTGGTGCAAATGCAATGAATGTGTAATCATGCCTCTGGAAATCGAGAACAAATGCTGTGGTCGGAGAAGGTGTGTAACCAGCTACTCAAGATTTAGAAAACTGTGTGTTGATCCAGATGTCCTGCAGCTCTGTATTAGAAATAGGGCTGATATACGCAATGATCGAGATGACAATAGTACTAGGGCCTTTAGAAAGGCTGCATATAGGCAATATATTCTTGATAGATATGGGTATTTGGGCAAGGGCAATAGGAAGGTCTGTCCTTCCTGTGTAGTGAAGACCGTGCGTCGGAACTATCCATCCCAGACAGGTGTTTACATGGGATACAGACCAGAATGAAGAACTGTGTAGTCAAGTTACATGTAGGGAGTATTGTAAAAACATCCTTAGTAGATTTGAACGAGCCTTTATTTCAAACTACATGTACAGTGCATCAACATAATGAGACAGAAACAAATATAGAAGCAAATACATGATAAGTTTATTTCTAGTCATTTTACATTTTCATCAGTACAATGTGTTACAAATTTCTCTTTTTAGTGGTATAAAGTTCAGTTAATTTTGTCGGCCTGCATTGCTTGCATAACCAAAATGAAACAGAAACAGCCATGTGTATAACAGTGTATTTATAGTCAGCTTACAGCTAAATACAAGGAGTGAAAAATTATGTTACTCTTTATGAAGATAATAAAGTTCAGTTAATTTTGTAGACCTACATTGGTTGCATAAACATTATGTAACAGAAACAAATAGAGAAGCAAATACATGCATATAGTTTTGTTCTAGTCAGTTCAAATCTGAATACAAGATGTGACTAATAATATTACTCTTTTTGATGGTAATGAAGTTCAGTTAATTAGGCCTGCATTCCTTGCATAGCCATTATGAAACAGAAACAAGTTTATACAGAATTTAAGACATACGTATAGTCAGTCTAAACCTGAATACACGGTGTGAAAAATTAATTGTTTTGAAGATAATAAAGTTTCAGTTCATGTTGTAGACCTCCACTGCTTTTTTTGTATAATTTTCTGAAACTTGTATTTACATTTGGACAAAATTGAGTAGATAGCTTCCCTAAATGACACAGCCTGCAGATGTCTTATATCTCCTTCCTGCACTGGGAAATTTGAACCAAGGCTAGAATGTCACTGAATGAAAAGCAGACAAGCAAAAATCAAGCTATTTTATTCAGTTCACAAGCAACTTTTTTATGCTTGTGCTGGTAGTGAAATAGAATAAAAAAGGTTGACCCACCCATCCATACTTCATTACCGGTATTTTGAAAAAAAACATTTTTCTTGACACACACAGCTGTGCTTTGCTAAACCTTATGTAAGTGTGTCATCTGACACCTCACTTGGGGAGCTCAGACATGTTTCATTGCTCTGTTTAAATCTACTTTTCCTCCGAAGGAACAGTTCCTTTGATGGTGGTGCTGGCTTTTCAGCAATGTTTGGAGCAATTAAGGCAGGGTCGCTTTCATTTAAAGAAACATGCCTTGCTACTAAGCCAACATCTTCATTTCGCAAGCGCATTATTTTGGCAATCAACACTGGAATATACTCATACTTCTTTTTCACTTTCACCACTTTAGAATCCCACTCTTTTGTTCGCTGGTTGTACTTTCTTGTGATGCGTACTTCTCCAGTCTTTGAAGTTGCAGGTTCAAGGTTTAAGTGGAAATTCCAATCAATGGCTGCTAACTGCTTCCTGGCCTTGTATGCCTTGTAACTACAAGCAGCAAACAAAGAAGCTGTTTACTAAATGAATATTCCATTTCAAGACACTTGAATTAATACCATATTTTTCTTAATTATTGATTACTAGTCATGGCATATTGCAATTCCTGCATGTGAGTTTTAATTGGTTTACAGGCAATGGTATAATTATGAGCACATTTACATGTACCTTTAACCACAAATCAGTGGTATGTGTACACATCAGAGAGAACAGCTGGGAAGCTCAAATAGTGCAATTCTTGGGGTGTTTTTATAAAACAATTTCATTAGCACTTGCTCGATATCAAATACATGAAGTTAAAGCCAACGTTGCACTACGCGTCACGTTGGCTATTTACCATCTCATATCCAACATGCACTCATGAAATAATTGTGAATTAAAATACTCAAAAATGAAAGTAATGATATTGATAATAATATATATTGTCATTCATATCTTCTTTCTGGTGTGGCTTTATAATGAAAATTGGGTTACATTACAAATATATTACTATTAATAGCAGAAAATATTTATTTTAGTTTTTTTCGAAATCGAGATAACTGAAAACTACGAGATCCACTTTCGAAATCTGGTTGCACTAATGTAATACTAACCTATAGGAACATCTCTTGGGTGTGTATACCAGTGACAAACTGTTTGCACACTCAAGGCTTCCTGTGTGCCTGGAAGATAAAATGGCATTCTTAAAACACTGAATGGCCCTTCTAACACAAATTTCAATAACTGTTATTGAAATTAAAAAGTAATTTATACAGCTGTACTGACCTAAATCGAACATAAAACTTGAAGCTTTCAAGAAGCTTTGGATCTAGGATCACTTTTTGTAAGGCCTCGAAATCCTTATCCCTTCGATCAAACCATGGTAGTGCATGATCTGCATCAAGCTCCCCATGGCTGCATTTTCCACCAGTCCACTCATGCTGATTGCATACATGATGTAATAATCCAATCCAATTGTCCTAAATAAAAGGCAAGCAAAGAGTGTACCTCTGTTAGTACATCAGTTCAACTCAGTGGAAGACTTATTATTATCACATGCAATTGTTTGAGTTTCATTTGTAATTAGAGCTACATGTGCCAGCAAGCCATTCCTTAATCGTGTTATTCCTGTTTTACTTGAAAAAGCTATGTGAATGTATAAGACTTGCGTACCTTCAATTTAACAAGGGCTTCTTCGTCTGTCGTTGCCGACGTATCTTTGCAGACACTTGCACAGTGCCAAAAATGTAAGATGATGTGGTCAGACCATTCTTTCACCTTCTCCATGTTTTTGAGATTTGAGACCTTCATGAAGAGAAAAAAAGGCAAAGTTCATTGCAGTTGCTCAAAATGCCAAATACATTATTTTCTGCCTTGTTCAACTTCAACATTTACATTAACATTGCACCTGGTATTGACACCCAGTGTTTGTAAATAATTGTATATTTTACACACCTTTGTCAAGCACTTCCTGATGCTCTTAGATTTGTGCCAAATGTCCAGACTATGGAACACCAATGCAAAATTGTCCGCTAGAAGTAAAATAAGCATATACACATCCTGGTTTAAATTTATGTTTGGTTTTAAATTTTTTAAACCAGATTGATTTTTCCTTCCCTTTTGATAATGAATATGAAACAAAAAGTGAAAATCAAAAAGCAAGTTTGAAACATTTGAAACCAAACATAAATCTAAACCAAAACATGGACAATAACATTTAAATCACTTATTTGAACTCAACAATTTATACTGTGGCTCAAAGTCATAGTACTGCACACAGTACCCTTGTGTGAACAAACTATTTACAGAAAAAAAACACTGGAACAAACAGTTTACATGTATGTACCACTGATTTACTTTTACTATACTATTTTATTCTTTGGAATATCCCACAGGTCACTCGCATTTTCAGGTCACTTGTATTTTTCTCAGTATAAACACAATCCTTTAGGTGTGAGTATACCCTGTACATGTAATGATGTAAATACAAGTGACAAGTGGGATATTTCATGGTATACCACAAGGAAGTGCTGCATAACCTTTTTTAATCCATGCCTTAGAAAATGCACTTTAAAATTTGATTTGCAACATCAGATTATGTAGCTCTCTTTGCACTAGTTTGACTTACCAATCATCTTTTTGATGGTTGTAGAGGCATCAGTTACCACTTCCACAACATTTAGGGTTTCACGAAGCCGTTGTAAAGCAATCTGCAGTGCTGCCTTTTCCATATTTGCCGACGTCAACCCAACATGGCGTTTGTCCCGCACTTCAACCTCCACGATGTAACCACTAACCAGTTCCATGAGGAAATAACACAAGTTCTTTGCAGTGTGACCAGGTGAATCGCACTGCCCATCTCCACAAACAACAATCTCCTCCTGACAAAACTGTTCAATGATCTGCTCTCGCTGCCATGTCCACCATTCATTAATTGCAGGTACAAAGTACAGTCGTTGTAACCTGTAGAATGTTGATTCAGAAATGAAGGAAAGGCCCAGGAATTTTGCCATTTTCTCAATTTTGGCAAAATTATTGCCTGACAGTAGAATTGAAGCTGCTGTCTGTAGATTGTTCGATTTCATATCATTGACATCTCTCGATGACTCAAACCTTCCTTTGTGTCCGGAAGGACATGTCCAACTGATTACAACTGAAGGGCCCACGAGGTGGTGTTTTACGGCTGTGTAATTATTGCAACCAGGTTCACGGCATTTCTTGAAAACCTCCAACAGCAGATCAAGGGAGCAAATGACCTTGGTCACATTGGCCAGAGACATCTCTTTATTGTAGCTGTTCTGTTCCTCAAGCCTGCTTAAAAAAGGGTATGAGACTGGAACAGCTGAAGATGACTGCTGCTGAGCACTAGAAGGAGTAACAGCATGTGTAGCACTAAGTTGTTGGGGCACAGCTGAAGATGCCTGCTGCTGAGCACTGTAAGAAGTAACAGCATGTGTTGCACTAAGTTGTTGGGGCACATCTGAAGATGCCTGCTGCTGAGCACTGGAAGGAGTAACAGCATATGTTGCACTAAGTTGTTGGGGTACAGCTGAAGATGCCTGCTGCTGAGCACTGGAAGGAGTAACAGCATATGTTGCACTAAGTTGTTGGGGTACAGCTGAAGATGCCTGCTGCTGAGCACTGGAAGGAGTAACAGCATATGTTGCACTAAGTTCTTGGGGAGATCTATTTGGCTCTTGTGAGGACAAGGGCATAATTGGTTGCTCCAAACTTGACAACACATCTGCTTGCTGGAAACCCAAGGATGTGCCTGGATGTTCAGGAACAGTCAACTCTTCATTGGGTAGTGGCCGAGTCACTGCTGTTTCCACAATACTGTTGTCATTTTCACTATCATCACTCATTTCATCTTCCCCACTGCTACCATCTAGCAGGGCTAACCTAAAAAGTAGAAAATAAAATCACACTTACTGAAAGCTCCAATAAGGGCAATATAATTATAAGTAGTATATATTTATTACTATGCACAGGTCAAGTACTGGAACAATGTCAATATCATGGTTGAAATATAAACAAGACACCTTAGTCTGAGGATCACTTAAAATATTTTTGGCTGAACCAAAATTTCAACGGCAAATAACAGACTAGAATTGATTTATAGTGTATCAAAACAAATCGTACCCAAGATCACTAATCTCTGAACTATCGCTATCACTCATGTCTCCACCAAGGTCCTCATCAAGATCTTGTAAAGCACTTTCCACAGTTCCATGCCATCTGCAAAAATACATGTAATTCTACATGAGAATTGCAAAGAAATTCACCTCAGTGACAAGAAGCATGGAAGTTACCTAAATTGAATCTTTATACGGGTTTGCTATCCCATTGCAAAAACTGCATGCCTCATGCTAATTTCCGACAAACCCCTATTGAGTGGCCAACCTCTATTAATAATATTAGTATAATACATAAATTATTTCAATGGCGAGAATATTACTGCAAACTCAATGTGGAGTTTTAAAGATAAACAGGAAATTAATTTCTTACTGAGGAGTACATGCAGGCTCATCACTTTCACCGTCACTGGCAGATATGTCACTGTCTTCCTCTGAACAGGCATATTTATCTCTGTCATGCTGCAGAACCACAGAATCATTCTGAAGTGTGTAGGATGTGTTGTTTACAGACATTTCAGTAACTCCTGTGATGTCGATTTCACTTGAATAAGAAATAAACATACAAAACAAATTAACAAGTATGAATAACATATAGTGGTGGTACATTTTTATTACACTGACTACACTGACTTGTAGAATATAACACTAAAAACAAATTTCTTGGGCTTCAATGTATGTACCTGAATATACTTCAAATAAGGATATAAGCAAAAAATTCAAATATAGGTGCACTATTACTACATGGTTTTCGTGCATTCAATAATTAACCCCCCTAATGAATTTTGATTTTTGAATACCTTAGTTGATGCAGAACCCAAGAGGCAATTACATATACCTCACATGTGCTTGTCAATGCACAATGATTTTGGAGTGGATTAATGTTTGCATGTAACAGCATGCACAATATTACATTTATGGACTTACCTGGAAATGCTAACACTTGAATGTGATCTGGGCGTTTCAGTAACTGAACTTATTGATTTGGCAGGCGTTGAAGTTGTCAAAGGACCTAAACAACAAGAGAAATTATTGTTCACAATCATCACAACTTATTATATAAATAGAAATCAATACATACATATCCATACAACTTACAAGATAACGTTTAGCTGTATATAAAATATTACAAAGGCAACGAATTATTACAATCGTGGCATTTTTTCAGAATGACATGTTTCATGTTGACAACACTTACCTGCAAAGTCATGATCAAAATGGCGCTGGCGTTTCGAAGGTCCATCATCTTCGATCCGCTTTCTTTTAGTGGTACTTATCTTTCCTTCTTCTTGATCAACCCTACAAAAAAACAAGAGTCGTATACATGAAGGAATACGAATTCGTCAAACCACAGTTCATGGATACTAACCTTCTTCGCCTTTCCAGAGCAAGGAGATGGGATACAAAACTGGAATCGTTCGAGTAGCCACACTTTGTTCTTGCGGCAAACCAAGCCAAATAAAGATTGTTGTCGATCCAAATTCTTGTTTTTCCCTTCTGCCAAAATTTGGCAGCAGCTGCCTTGCTTTCGAACACCTTTTTGCGGCCGCTGCCAGCACGACGGCCGCCACGGCCGGACATGATTCCGACGACTCAATATCAATGGCGAATACGCTTAAAAAATAAACTTGAAATCGAAAATTTCTACTCAAATAACTTCACGATGCTTTGAAGAACACTCAAATGTAAATAACAGATATGACTAATGGAGGATGATCAAGATTAACAAAGATATAAATTGCGAATCTGTTCCTTCGACGATTTTGAAAAGTTTAGCACAACCTTTCAAAATTTCAGGGTCAGAAGTGCGCATGCGCGAGTCGTGACCAAGCTCCTTTAAAACATGACAATTGCAGGGTTCCTTAGTAACATTTTTTTACAGCAATTTCACCCATTATAATTATACATTGTAGTCACTATCGGTCTTGTCATTGACTAAGAGCCTGCAGTTCATTCTGGGAATCAGTGCAACCTACAGATTATTCACTAATCTGCTAGTGAATAATCTGTAGGCTGCGTGCGCAATGATTCCCAAGAGACTGTCAAGTACCCAGATGTCGAGTGGCATCTCGCACACAGCAAAGTAAAAACATGTTTCGTCGATTTGCTTCTTCAACAGTACGTTTATCGTTGTTTTTTTAGCAATGTATAATAAAACAATTATTAGGTTGGGTTTTTGTGACATCCGGTCGGGAGTAATCAAGGTCGATGTAAGTGTTATCAGCCGAAGCTGAAGGCTGAGGCTTATAACACTTACCGAGACCTTGATTATTCCGGATATCACAAAACCTCATCCAATAACTGTTTTATAGACTGTATTGGTTCTAAATATGTTTATGATGCACGCGTCTTCCGATTTGTCACACTTAAAACTTCATTTGAACGCTGTTCAAGGCAGATTTGATCAGAACCCGATGTGCGGCAATCGCTTGGTGGGTTGGTGACCCAAAACCGGCACTTAGGATAAATATCTTAAGTTTTTCAACAACAAAAACAACAACTGCAACGTATTTTTTACTTTCCTTTAGGTTTCTGTGGATGAATCATAATGTGAATGAAGAGATATTAGCACGAAGCGAGAATCAGTGTTGGCAATCACCCGGTTTTGGCAACTCTTCACCTCTCACTAGTCGAGTCACATAACGAAAAAATTGTCATGCGAGCAAAATAACCTGGAACAGCTTAGATTGGCACTCTCTACTTCTGAGCACTGAAAGCGAACTAAACATGATTTGACAGGAGCCATAATCGGGGAGGAGACCGTAAGCGCGAGATCTGGCCTTGTCCCTATAGTATCGTATGGGACAAAAGTTCTTAGAACAAATCGTGCCATCCCGCGTGGCGCGCCAGTGTACTGCCGCGAGGATTTTCGCGAGGACGTCGCGCGGAGAAATATAAACATAACGGCGTCCAAAATTAACTCTCCGAGTGAAGTAAACACTGGCTTTCTTTCATCACTTTCTATTCCTAATTTACGTCAAGGTCTCCTTGAGCACTTCTTTGAAAATAGCCATGAAAGTGAGGATGATTCAAGTGATTGGGAAGTCTGCAGTAGTATTTATTCGGACAAATCCAGTCACGAAGACTCGTACGACCTGTCGTACGAGGAATCCCACTACGAAACGTTTCACAGAGCAGCCATATCCGTAATGACAGAAAAAAAAAAGGAGAAACCATATTTTTGCCAAAATACGATTGTATACACCATTTCGACCTTTCTTTGATGCTTTGTTGACGAAATTATTGAAGTTGAATATACAGGATTTTAGACGTTTAGTGATTTGGATGTTGGGGAGACCTAAGTAGGGTAACAGGATTATGATATCTTTTTTAGGGACTGTCGCAACAAGATCCAACAAGGGTGTTCGGCCGCATCAAATCCTTCTTTCCGTACAAAGACCGCCTTATTCATTCTTAGCGATCTATTAAAGCTCATCTACAAAGCTTGCTGCTGGGACTGTAATGATGTTTACATAGGAAAAACCAAACGACGTCTTCATGACAGGAAAGGTAAGGTAAAGTCTGTATACGAGCCTAGGGGCCCATCAGGCCGGAGCTTATCCCGGTTTCCGTAGCATGAAGCGACTAGGAGTATTGCTACTCCCCCCTGGATGGGATGCTAGTCCATCGCAGGGTTACCCCCAGCAGTAAATTCGCCGGTACCCATTTATACACCTGGGTGGAGAGAGGCACTATGAGAGTAAAGTATCTTGCCCAAGAACACAACGCAGTGCCCTGGCCAGGGCTCGAACCCGGGCCGCCCGATCCGGAGTCCAGCGCACTAACCATTGGCCACCGCGCGTGTTTTTGCCCCCGCAGGGTTTTGGACCAGAGGCCAAAACCCGAGAAGGCGCCCTGGGATTCAACGGGTGTATACATACAAGGACAAAGAGTATTGTTGAAAAAGTAAGAAATGTGTTTGCAGTGGGCGAAGCGTTCTCGATTTGACGAAACTAGGAGTGCACGGTCGTCTCGGGTAATTTCTTTTAGCAAGCGCGCAAGGTGGTATCGGATAAAAAAAAAATGGCCGTCGCATATTGTGATCGCAGGAAACATTTCTTGCTTGAAGTCAAGAAACAGCTGAAGTGTGAAGAAATTAAAGACATTAAAATGGTACCGAAAATGAGAGTAATACAGGCATATCATCCAGGGAAGCAGCGTTTCAATCAGCGGCTGAACGTCGTGAAAACAGTGGAAATTGCTTGAATTGTACGATGACGATAAACATTCTAAACATGTAGAATGGAAGCGTGAACATTGTCATGCAATTCAAGGTAATTCATTTCACACAGTGACAATATTGCTTCCAAATAGTTAGCATTTGGTCCAAAGAGTGGGTTGAATAAGGATCAAAATTGGTTTATCGATTCTTTGAATGTGCCATATTTTGTTTAATACTCGTAGACATGTTAGGCTTTTGTGATTGTTGACATCACCCTTTCTAGTAGCCTGTGTACAGCCGTCCGCTCCCCTCAATTTTGAGGGGAGGGGTTGGCTGTACACAGGCTACATTTCTAGTCGCTCGTTTATGTTCAGTCAGTCTCGTGTTGAGGTTTCGACCAGTCTCTCCAATGTAGGAGGCCTGGCAGTCGGAGCATTTGATCTTATAAACCGCGTCTGTTGTTAGGTTCGTCCCTGTCTTAAACGTTGTCTTGTGGGCTACACGGACATTGTAGGGTTGTACAATCCGCGCGATAGTCTTAGAAGTGCCTTTGATGTAGGGTATAGTCGCTGTAGTAACAGTTGTTGGGTTTCTGTTCGTTTCTGTGGTTTCAGTAGTTCGGTGAGTGGTTCGTCTAACGAAGTCGGCGTTGTAGTTATTTTGTAGAAAACACGGCCAAGGTAGTTGTTCTCGTCAGATAAACCGTCCGTTGCGTCACAAACTAGATGCGCTCGTCTTGCCAAGTCTTGATGGTCTTAGCTTTATGGGAAGTCGGGTTGTAGGATGATTTGTCCATTAATCTGTCGGTATGTGCCGGTTTGTTGTTTGCAGAAAAATAAGTTTCACTGAGAAACAAGACAAAAAAGGGAGATATTTTCACCCGCCAAAGATAACGTAGCTGTCTATTTACCATCAACGCTATTTCAGGGGCGTAGCTACTGGTACGCACATACGCACGTGTGTACCTGAAAAAGTAGAAAACAGAATTTTCCTCAATAGTCTCAACAGTTTTGGTCGTGTGCCACGATTCCAGTGTCTTTTACCGACTTTTAGCTGGTGCGATTGTACGATCGTAGAATTGTCAAAAGTTTATTACACGGTCAAAATTCCATGCATGTTTGCAACGTTTGGACTTCACGTCTGTTTTTACCATTTAACATTTAAGATGCCCCCCCGGGGGGCTCTCCCCTGGATCTGCCACTGATTACGGTCACTTTTTTATCTAGGTGAAACGCCCATACACTTTCGGATAATAAAACCCCGTTAATAATGCCAACTCCCACATTCTGAAATCTCAACTGGTATAATCTCTTTATGCCGACATTGTTGAGCGAAAATTCGCTGTTACAAGTTGTCCCGTATAAGACAACCTTAATACTGTAAGTACTGATCGAAGTTTCATATTTTTTAACTATATCTATTTTTAAAGAACCTTTTTTTAGAAGTACGATTGTGATATGTATCTGTCACTTAAAATAGACCAGTTATGACATCTAACCCAATCCCCTTACGATCTCGTTCCCAAAGGCTGCGCCCCTCCCCCCCCCTCCCCTAGAGCAGCGGTTGGGAAAAGTAGTTCAGGGGGATGCGGACTTGATCCCGTTTATAATGCTGCCACATTTTTATAGCCCGGGGTTCCACCTTTTTTTTATCACTACATTTTCATTCAATTCATACTTAATTATCAACCGTCCCCGATTCTGGTATAACTTCTTTACAAGCATTTCCAGTATTTTAAATTTAGGCCCGACACCAGCTGCATAATAATGTATAAAACCCAATTTATTTCTTTTTATCCACAATCTGAGCAAATAATATCGCGGTACAACGCAATAGGAAAAGAAAGACTGAGTATCCACTGTGACGTCAGCTTGTATTCTTCCCAGTGGAACCACACCTAATTAAATACCTGGAAACGATGACGAAAAAAAGTATTCTCCACCACCACTATACGATCCCCCCCCCCCCCCCTATAAGTCCTTACTAATCACAAATCCATTTTATAAATTAAATATTAGCACCAGATTCTGTAATTAGTACTGTTTATATTGTAGTTAAAATGCTCTTGCAGATCTGTTTGCATATTAGTGCAAAACTGTACAGATCCATTTCCCTCAAAACTATTCCATATAAGAAGTGCGTCCTTACCAACGAATCAAATATCAACACGATCATTTTAATTTGAACGCAAACAAAATTTGTTTGTTCTTTTGTATAATTCTCGTACAAATGTGTGTTGCTACGATAAAGCCTGTTGTTTTCGATTCACCTTTAAGTTTGGACAATACAATCACCAATTCAGAGTGGCCCTTACATGTCCGCAGTTTCGTTAAGAAATGTGAATCAACCAAACATAACGTAACAATAACAATAACATAGATGTTTAAGGCTAAAGAACAGCTTATTTAGCGATAACATCCTATTTCACGTGACCTTCATAATGATCCACAAGCGAGGAACAACTGCCAAGTTTCTCCTGACAAATCCAACAAATCTTTACGCCAGTATCCGATCTTTCATGCACTCGCAATTTCCGCGCTGTAGTAAAACACTTGTCACAGGCTTTACATTTAAAAGGCTTCCCTCCAGTATGGGATCTTTCATGCCTCCTCAAATGTCCTGCTTGACTAAAACACTTGTCACAGGTTTTGCATTGATATGGCTTTACTCCAGTATGAGATCTTTCATGAGTCCGCATAACTCCTGCTGTGCTAAAACATTTGTCACAGGTTTTACATTGATATGGTTTTACTCCAGTATGGGTCCTTTCATGAGTCCTCAAATTTCCTGCTCGACTAAAACACTTGTCACAGGTTTTACATTTAAAAGGCTTCTCTCCAGTATGGCATCTTTCATGTCTCCGCATATCTCCTGCTGTGTTAAAACACTTGTCACAGGTTTTGCATTGATATGGCTTTACTCCAGTATGGGATCTTTCATGAGTCCTCAAAGTTCCTGCTCGACTAAAACACTTGTCACATGTTTTACATTGATACGGTTTTACTCCAGTATGGGATCTTTCATGAGTCCTCAAAGTTCCTGCTTGACTAAAACACTTGTCACAGGTTTTACATTGATACGGTTTTACTCCAGTATGGGATCTTTCATGAGTCCTCAAATTTCCAGCTATGCTAAAACACTTATAACAGGTTTTACATTTAAACGGCTTCTCTCCAGTATGGGATCTTTCATGTCTCCTCAAATGTCCTGCTTGACTAAAACGCTTCTCACAGGTTTTGCATAGATATGGCTTGGTGAGGGTTCTTTCATGTATCTGCAATTCACGCTTTCTAGTAAAACACTTTTCACAGGTTTTACATTGAAAAGGCTTCTCTCCACAGGGCCCGCGCATCAAGATTTTGAGTGGGGGGGGCTTAAGTGTTAGCCAGATTTTTGTTGTGGGGGGGGGGGGGGGGGGGGGGGCGAGCGGAGAAATGCTATCCTGGGAAAATTAGGGTTTTAGTTACTCTCAGATATCAGAAGAAGGTGGATTTAAAATTAACAAACAGTGTGTTAAAGCGTAATGTTTTTACAACTTGAAACAGCAACGGTGCTAACGTACCAGGATCTACAAGAGATTATTGCAATTTATTTGCGCTGGCCTTCGAGCTGACATTATTTAGATTTGCTACACCACGCTGATAAGTCCCAAAAAGGACGGAATGGCTGTCCGCGATTGTAACCCTACTTTATCGTTCTGGTCGTGTTGGTGTCTTGCAAAGCTACTTTTTCACATAGTACTTATCGGCCTTGCTATATTATTGTAATGCTTTTACAGTATAAGCATACTAAACATTTAGAACCAGACCTATAGATTTACTATCAAATCCTGCTTGAAGCAATTTAATTTACTCCAAATCAGTGCTACTGCCATTAGCGTTTACAAACCAGAAATCTGACGATTTTTGCTATACTTCAGCTTGACGTTGTAAACGGTGCCAAAATTTCTCTTTCTGTTATTGCTACAATCTGCAAATTCGTTAGTGATGTTTATCATCGTCAAGTTACTAAATCTCCCTTGTGTCATTGTTGGGCAAAATGTTTATTCTTTGTGCAGTGGAAACTGAATGATCATTCACCAGATGCACTCGATACATTATTAACCAAACTGGAACTCAAAAACAAAATTTATCACCAGCTTCTGGACAGGCGTTCAAATGAAATACTTTTAGTAATTGTTCGTTCAATAATAATAATAATAATAATAATAATAATAATAATAATAATAATAATAATAATAATAATAATAATAATAATAATATTTCCTTTATTTCTTTCTTTACTTGCTTATTTACTTAAGTTCTTCTTATTTTTTTCTTTTTACTGTAAAAAAGTGGGGGGGCTAAAGCCCCCCCAGCCCCTCCCTCTGCGCGGGCCCTGCTCCAATATGGGATCTTTCATGTTCCCACAAATTTCCTACTAGCATTAAAGTCTTCTTACAAGTATTGTACTGATGTGGTTTCTCCTTGTGGTTGGAGTTTTCTTCACTCAACATAGTTTGAGCTTCGAGTTTGACACCTGTTATAATAAAGAGTTGAAAACACCTACTTAGTGTCCGAATGTAATGGTATAATCAAACAAAAAAGTTTTACATTTTTGTTACATGTAATAGCCATTTCAAGATGACTTAAATCATACTAAACCTATGTAAATAAAATCATATAGAGGTGATCATAAGAGAGGGATGGGAATACTGGTTCTCTGACAGGTGCGAGTAAACAAAAATGGCCTGGGCGGCAAAGAGCTGAGTGCCTTCAGAAACGTTCTCCACTGTATCGAACTATTATGGACTCCAGACAAATGCAGAATTGCCTTGGCAATATGATTTGGCCGTAGGATGGTTCTACTCGCAACATTCAGAAATATGGACATTTTCTCTCAGAAGAACCTTTAACCTTCTAACCTCTAAAGACTGTTTTATATGCACTGGTAAGTTTAGGTTAGGATGGAGATTTTTGGAAGAGCTGTATGCATTGGAATAGTACACCATTCAAGTACAATTTAAAGTGTGTATCACATGAAAAATATTTTCTGCTTATTTGAAAGGCCTTTTAAAATTCAGCAGAATGGAGTTTTTCTTTTTGAAATATCTTTCTTTGTTTCAGAGATATTCACAAATCTATTATGCAACTTAGATCAGTGATGATGTCATAAGGTCTGCAACTAAAAAAATGGTAGAAGCAGTGTTTTTGGAACTTGGCACCACAAATGTGGATCAGTAAAGAAACAAAATGACACTCTTAGTGCAGTTGCCATGACAACAGTTTTACCGCTGGTGTTGTCTTAAAAAAACCTAAATTCCCAGTTTTTGTCTTAAATCAAGAACCATCACTGCAGCCAATCTGATGATGGAAATAAGACAATATGGGAACTGTGTTTGTTTAAAGCAGGACCCTTTGTCTGTCACTTTAGAGGTTGCAAATGGGGCATTCCCCATCCCGAAAGGCCGCGATCCTTCTGGACTGTGCCAGGGATCAAGACCTTTGGCCGCCTCCGGAACCGGAAGTCTGCGATTCATGGACTCTTTGTCAAATATGAAAAATCTGATTGGCTGAAAACAGAAACTCATAAGAGTTCTGCTGAAAAAACACAGAACAAGTACTCCACGCATGCTCAAAATTGGGAGCAGCCAGAGGTCTCGATTTCTAGCGCAGACCAGCAGGATCGTGGCCTCTGGGGACGAAAATGCAAATGAATATATTAAGTGGTTTTTTGACAGAGAGAGACTGGAGCTGAAAGAGTTGCTTTGGCACCAATACTAAGGGTTCCTGCAAGCTTAATTTTATGCGTATTTATGGTCTTTAACAAAATGGAGTATTGTCAGTATTGGTTGTCTAATTCTAATATAAGGCATTTTTAAAGTCTAAGGTAATGTTAATACATCAAATTACTGGTAATGATGGCCAAGAAATGTAGCTTTGCAAAGTGTTATTTAAAATAAATATCGATATTAAGGTCATTGGTATCATATTAAGGTCATTTATTATTATTATTATTATTATTATTATTATTATTATTGCCCTGTATTGCATTGCGCATCCTTACTGCGCAGAATTTTACGCCTAATTAGCGCGTGCACACAAACAAAATGGCGGCTTTTTCGATTCAACGTAGCCCGCGAAAGAAATAAATCAACGCTTTCTCGTAATTGAATATGGGGACCTATCAATTTTTTGATGTATTTTCGGTGTAACGATCAAATTCTTTCTATAAAATGAATACAGATCAATTTCTATGTTTGAAAAAAAGATTATCACCAGAAACGTTTATTTTGCCAGTATTCGCAATGGAAATATTAAGGAATTATGTGGTAAATACAAGGTCTTCAGGCTCCTAAACGAATGTGGTGACCCCCCTTTTTTATTTCAAAATTTAAGTTCTCTGTAGGTAACCAACCAGTAGGCAAAGTTTGGTTGAAAATCTATGTTCAGTTCTATTTCGGGGGAATAACCTTAAACAATTTCTTTGACAATATGCAAATTTTGCAAGCATGTGCTTCAAAATGGCTTTTTAAAGCACCTAAAAATTACATGGGCCAATTTTTTCTTAACTGATTTTCATTCCACTCACATTGGGGTAACTTCTGATATAAGTATCAATTTAAGCCAGTTAGGCAGTTAACATAAAATATAAACTTCTAAAATTAGGCAATTTTGGGTAGTGGTTTTCTCTTAAAAGTTTGACTAAAAGTTGGGTCAGCCCTCACACAGCCAGAACATTTCATGACAGATGGGCAAATACAACAAGAAAGAGTCTTTATAGTAAAAACAAAAGATACAATCCATTAGTCAATAGGTTCAGCGTGTTTGCTTTTATATACAAGTCCAAATTGACTCCATCATCATTAGTGGAGTGCTTTCAAAGCCTTTAATTACTGGACAAAACACTGACCCCATGTGTATGGACAATTCAAATGGACTTCCCCTAAAATGACAAACACTACTTAAAGCTAAATACCTTGCCACATAGTTTCCTATGGATTCTCGTTGTTTGTGTATATTCTGTGACACCACTCCATTTTAAAAATTCACAAGTCATAAAATTTCTAGCCTGTTTCGGGCATTTCCCTTCATTGGTGGTTACTGCATAGATGTTTCTCAGTTTATCCCATAATTTTATTCCAAGTTATGGTTTATTTCGTAATCATTTGTTTTTCCAAAATGAATCAACTCTAGCACCCACTGAAATTCAGCAGGTCCTACAGTTAACATGCTGTTTTTCTTCAGGCTATTTTCCAGTAGCCTGTTCCAGGCTCTCGGTAGTTGGCTGCGAGTGAAAAAAGCGGGCAAAGGAAAAAACGAGGGGGAGACTAAGGCGAGCGAAGGTGGGAGAGCCTGTAAGAATTTCTTTAACGACCCTCTTCCGCCCACTTTTGGTTTAATGAGGTGTCGAAAAGTGAAAATGTCAACCTGTCAATTAGCTGGAAGTGTTCTCCAATTTCTCGCACGATAGATACCGCACTTCCTTCACGAACAAGAACCTGATCTGACTGCATGTTTTCGATCGCCGTTTTCGATGGAATGTCTTACAAAGCAACATCGTCAAATCCTGGATTCCACCCCTTCAAGACACTGCAGATTTTGTAAGAAAAAAACATAACCTGTAGTTGTACAAAGGTGCCACGAGTTTCGTTGTTCGATGTGGCCCGTGGTAGGAAACAACCAATTGGTGGCTTTTGCGAATATTGAGAATGTAATTTTGGCTGATGTCATTGCTTCGCTTGGCCATAAGCTCGTAAAGAAAGAGCAGCTTTCGTGTGAGATTTCAAATCTACATTTGAATCAGGTAGTGCACAACGTAACACAACAAACAAGGGAGGTAAAACCAAACACCGAGCGTGCTCAAGCGACAAAATGCTCGATAAAATTAATGCAAAGAGCATAACCTTCACAACAGAGAATGTCTCTCTTTTTTAGCTTTCTCGAAGTAAAGCTGCAATAGTCTCTGGCGAGGCCGGGCAAAGATAAATAAATATGTCATCCGTGATCAGCGTGATAAGATAAATGCATGTTGCAACAGTATTATAAATTAAACTGCCGGGCATCACAAATACTAAATCTAAGAAATCAACATTTTCACAGAATATTTTAGACCTTGTCTTTCCATAGAGATCACTTTGAGAGCTAAACTTGCAAATAGAAATGAGCCAAAATATACTGCACCACCGGAACATGTAGCAAATTGAAATATTGCAGACTGAGGTAGATATGTGTCAAACAGGAAACCGTGCAGACCTATGACCTCTAGTCATTTACTTGGCACATACAGCAATGGTGCCCTTAAGAAACAAGTGAGAGGCAAAAAGGTCGAAAGACCGAAAATTGACGATATAATACAGCAAATGTACAAATGTCTCGAACGTAGGCCTGTCATCCCCATTTCACTATAATTACTTTCTCCAAGGTCTCCAGACTACTGAAAATTATCTCACACTTCCCCTCTCTCGCTGCTTTCTCATCTTCCTCGAATTGTTCATCAAGCCTAATTGCTGCGGCTGAGAATCAAGTTGTTTGAGCTGCTCAACTAGGTACCGCAACACCGAAACCAAGGGAGACACAACTACAATTGAACACATTTCCGATTTCATTGCAGCATTTGCCAGTCCTGGAAACAGCTCATCTGAAAGATTTAAAAAGCCGGCTTTGACGAATCCGTTTGGGAGAATCACAAAACCGTCCTTCCCACGAGCTAGGTTTACGAAGCATATTTCTTGCTCCTTTCTACACGTTTGAATATTCGGAAAATCTCGAAGACAGTGACATCCAAGATGGAACTCATCTAAATCACACACGCGCGCACGAGAGCCTGGAATTGGCTAATTTTCCAGCAACTAAATAACTTGCTGATTGAGAATTTTGTTAAACTACAAACTTCAACAAATCAACTTTCTTCCAAACAAGTAAAGTCTTGGAACAATAACTCTTTTTTAGCACTGTCATACTGCTGATCAATGCAAATATGCCTGCCTTGTACTTTTAACACACACACGTGACTTGAGCTCTCTATACAAAATCTTGTCCTCATTGTTATCTTTTGTTTTTAATGTGTGGTTCCAGAAAATATCCCTACCCACCCCATGGAAGGTCAATGGAAATTCCAAAGGGGTGGGAGGGGGGGGGGGGGGGTGGTCTCAAAAGCCAAAATTTTTAAAAGAAAGTATGGGGCTTAAGTGGAATTTCTGGAGGGGTGGGGGATTCAAACCAAAAAACCTTCCGTGGGAGGGTTATGGATATTTATTGGTCCAGGAACAACACAATGTAAATTTGTAAATGTTGGGATACTACAGCTGAACTTAACACACAGGTTGACACTTAACATCAACACTCGCGGCCGACGGACTACTCAAAAACTACTCATGCACCTCCTTGATTTTGGCCCAGAGGCAGGGGCAATAAACTTACCAAACCCTGTCTGTCAATCAATTCCTGAATGTTCCCTACCAAGAACTATTTCCAAAAATACAATAAAAAAGATAGGTCACTATGCTCACAAGAGAAATTTGATGGGCCAAGCTTACTTCATTTATGCCTGTTCTGGCACTTATTCCGTGCATTGTTCATTGGTCCACATTACATTTTGAGGTAGCTGGAAGCAAAGCTTATTATAGTAATACTTAAAAAGAAGGAAGACAACCCCTAGCATAAGAAACAATGTTATGTATACATGTAACTTACGGAAAAAGCTTCACAAATCCAAACAACAAAGAATCAAACCATTCCTCGCGTCGCTGTTATCAAGGTAATTATTTGTGTCCTCAAGTAATGCACACATTCAGCTATATCTATTTTCCCTGCAATTATTTTTTTTAAAACTGTCCGACTCAAAGAGGACAAGTTTTGCACAAAAATTATGCAAATTAGAACAAATATAGGTCACCATGCTTGTTTACGAGAAAACGGCAATTTATCTCTCTTGCAAGCTAAGCCGTATAGAAAAAAGCTGGCATTTTGTTCGTGTGTGCGTGCAAATCAAGCATAAAATTCCTGGCAGTACGAATGAACAGTGCAATGCTGAGGAATCACCTTGGGCCTGGCTTGCACTTGTGACAAACAAACACAATCATAAGCATAAGCATGAAAATGAAAAATGCTGGTGTGTTCAAAGGTAAATTAGCACTTGTAAGTAGAAGCACAATCAAAAAAATCTTCCCTTTTCAATTGCTTGTGCTTTACTAATTCATGCTTATTTAACTTCTGTTTTCTTTATTTTGCAAGTGGCACAGTTCTGCAGTCAAATAAGCACAAGGATGACTGTTACCTAAATGACTCCCATCATGCTATGTTAATCAGAATTTCTAAAACCCTGCACTTGCAATCATACGTGGTGTGCAATAACTACTGACTGCAGACCCGCAGACCTCTTAGCATATATCCTGTTACCATTGCAATTATTGATAGCAAACCACAAACATGCGTACAGGCCAACCAGAACGCTATTGAAGCTAACCGGACTGTCAGTCGAACATTCAAATCAGATACATGAACTCAACACTGCATCTAGAACAAAAAATGCTCACTTCAGTTCTCACGTAGCTGGAAACTAACTCAGACTGTTACTTTTTTCGATCGGCGCTGCTGAGCAAAACGACAAACGATGCCGCAGAAAAGCACGAAGCAAAAAATATGCAGAATACCACGCAACTTATTTACATCTCATTGAGTAAGAATGGTCCTAGCGGAGCACTCTGTTATCGCTAGCAACCAGTAACACTGATGATTGAGAATTGAGGCATTAAAATTTTCTCTTACCTTGAATGAAGAAACCTTTGCTGTTCAAAGACACCAGCTGCAGTAGACCAGAGTTGATCTCATTGTAAAATGACACTGTCCCTGACACAGGCAGCCCAAGCTCTCTATTAGATTACCTTCGGACGTGACTCTTGCTTATAAGTGGTGTTGTGTTACAAAGATTCGATTTGCAAGGGTTTGTATGGGAACGCAACGGTTTTGCTTTAGAAGTAAAAAAGAATCGTACATTTTGTGAATAAAATTGACTTACCCTGATTTTGTGTTTCATTCTTTGTTGTTTGCCAGCTTCTCAGGTCGTTCTAACGCGATTTCGGCGAGTTATCATTATTTCGGTTTCCCCCTCCAGAGGTGGAACTCGCCCGGAAACCGAAATAACGATAACTCGCCGAAATCGCGTTAGAACGACCTGAGAAGCTGGTAAACAACAAAGAATGAAACACAAAATCAGGTCAAGTCAATTTTATTCACAAAATATACGGTATATACGGCAATATACGGTTCCCATACAAACCCTTACAAATCGAATCTTTGCAACACAACACCGCTTATAAGCAAGAGTCACGTCCGAAGGTAATCTCATAGAGAGCTTGGGCTGCCTGTGTCCATGAGGACTCCCTGTCCCAGTCCCTTATAGTTTCGTTTTCAGGATTCCAGGCACGCAATGCGTACAAAGTTATGCAATTTGTAAACCTGCAAAGTGATAATGTAGCTGTAATGGAAGCTTTCATGTGTTGTAAAATGAGACTATCCCTGAAACTCCCTGACCCAGTCCGTTACAGTTTCGTTTTTACGATTGCAGGCACGCAATGCGTACAAAGATATGCAACGTGTGCCCGCAAAGTGATGATAGTTCACTTATTATTGTACAGTCAAACCTGTATTTAGATTACAGGAGGACTTTCAAGGGCAAGGCTGATATTTCTATTTTCTCTTTATGACTTTTTCAAGTGTTTTCTTTTCAGGCCGAATTAAGGTTACTGATAACCTTTTCGGGTGGAATTTTGCAAAATTGTAAAAACCTACCATTAGATAGCCCACTCTTCTGGTTTTCTTTTCTAAAAAAAATTATTTTATTACGAAGTTTTCTAGCAGAGTTATTGCAAATTTTGTGTTTTGCGTGACTAAAAAGTTAATCCCCAAAGGTGTTATGACATGTCAACACTTCGGACCTCCGGTGCGTTTCACGAGGGAATACATCCGGAGATGCTCCAATTACGTAATGTGTTCACGAAGAGGTCGTGTTTTATTTTTGGTCCATGCGAGGAGAAATGTGAGGCGAATTTATTGGAATAAGCAGAAACGTGAGAGTTCACCCTGGGTTAAAGGTAAGAAAAAGCCCGGGCCTAAGAAAGCGAACAAAGATTTGCTTTTTGGAGCGGCCTTTACCCCTTTGCCTCGTTGCATTCAAATTCCGCGCGCCCGATTTCGTTTTTCGTTTTTATGACCACGGATAACAAATACAATGGCTGCAGATCGAGCGGCGAATAACTTTTCCCGCGAATTCGAGACTGTTTTGTAACAAGCGACATCAGGGGGCTGTATGTTAAATTTCTATTGGTCGGCGGCATGGGCCGCATTCACACCCGCGTTGACAAGGTGTGAAAACTAATAAAATCTTTTCGGCCCAAAAACTCGGGGTTTATTTTTCCACGAATAACCTCTCTTCAAATGAATTAATAGGGTATGTAGATTTGTCGGATTTTTACGAAATTTGGCCAAAATGATCGTGAGATATTGGTGCACAAAAGTGGGTCGGGCTTTAAAAATATTCGAAATATTTTTCCTGTGACACCTCTTTGCGTGACGCGAAACGAAAAATTTCCTATTGGCCAACTTTAGAGCCTATTTTCTCAGAAACCAATAGAAAGATCCAAAATGCCCGACACACTTTGATAGCCTATCAAGTGCTGATCGATACAGTGCAGTTTATTTTGATGTAAGAGATAACGCGGGTGCGGGTAATTCAGCGAAGCGAACATCGATAATTTCAAGTTTGAAGGCTCGGGCGCGCTAACCAAAGCGATAAATTTCCAATATTTTTATATATTTGGATTCTACATTTCATAACCTTTCCATAGATATATAGTTATCCATGATTCCACCGAAAATGACGCGCGTACGAAACATTTTCCGAACGGCACCCGAAAAGGTTATCAGTAACCTTAATGAGTTCTACTTTATAAAGGCTCCTGGCATTTTCCAGTTCGACTACTGAAAGGACCCAGGCCTTTAGAAACGTGATCTTTTCGAAGCAAGCCAACAGTCTGCATTCGAACCTAAGTGGCCCATCTGGCCGGAGATTTTATTCCCCCCCCCCCCCCCCCCCCGAATGGGATGCTAGTCCATTGCATATCTACCCCCAATGGTAAATTCACCGGTACGTATTTATACTCCTGGGCGAAGAGAGGCACTATGAGAGGAAAGTGTCTTGCCCAAGAACACTAAACAATGACCCCGGCCAGTAATCGACCCCAGACCGCTCGATCCGGAGTTTAACACACCGCGCCTCCCACACTCCCGCTGACTGTTCTAAGTGTGTCATTTGCATTGTTCTTCAGTAGCATTTTTGCGGCAATTTGATCCATGACTGTACTGGTATTCCAAGTACATTTACTATTAGCCTGCAAGCAGGCTCTCTTTGGGGGCAACGCGCGAGGGGCGAAGCTGCGAGTTACGGCGAGCGGAGGGCTCCCTTTGCTTGCCCACTCAGCTGCTCACTGTTCGCGATCACGCGCTGCCACCAAACTCGCGGCCCCCAAAAGAAAGCCTGCTTGCAGGCTAATTTATTATACACGCGTCTTGCGATTTATCACAAAGAAATCTTCGCTTGTGCTAGTATGAAGTGCCAGTCGTCCTCTGTTCCTTACCCCCCAGAGAAAGGGCGCGGGTGAGAAGGGTCCTTCTCACCCGCGCCCCTCCTCTGGGGGGTTAGGAAGAAAGGACGGCTGGCACTTCAGACTACGCTTTTGCCGGTTGTGCGTATCTTTAAATCCAATAATAAGCTGGCGATTTTGTACGCTCGTCAAGGAAAAGTTGATTCCTGCCTGCTTTGCCGGCACATGAGATTGTCAGACGCTGAAGTTTTTCAAGGGAGCATTTCGGGTCTCGAAGTCAAGATCGCTTGGCGTTTTGGTGACCCAAAATCGGCGTGCACTATAGCGCTAGAATACATATTTTCAGCGTTTTACAACAACGTATTGTTCATTTTCCTGTAGGTTTCTCTGCTTGAATGATGAGCTAATTAAATTTTAAAGTCAGGTTGCAGTGACTCGTACTTTCATTAACTTGAAAGGGGCTGAACACTATTATAATTTATCCTGGATGTCCAAGTTTATTAACAAACTGCAATCTTCGCTATAGGTTCCAGACTTTGATCTGCTAAGATTTGAAAGAAATTTAATGGCACAATGAGCTTTCTTTGACTTGAACAATCTTGGAAATTGACCAAAAAGGAACTCGATGTTGCGTGGAGATCCCACAGTGAATATGGAAAACATTTTCGAGCAAATCAAAAAACGCTAAAATTCCCCCTTTCCTTTAATTCTATCACAGCTAACCCAATAATATTTTAGAACCAACTTGCATAGAGTTACTAAAAGAGACAATGCTGAATGTAGTTCGAGGTATCCTATTCTTGTCCTTATAAAAATATATCGTCACGTTGCAGTGGCGGATCCAGACCTACATCTAAGGGGGGAGGGGGTGGGAAGGTGGAGGGAGCCTGCTTTTGAAGGCTTGACAATGAATAGGCGTTTGTCTAAGTTTATGAACCAGCTTTCTAGAGTCAGTCGTTGAAAATAGTTCGTACTGTAGGTTAAACATTGAGCAAATTCCCAGTAGATTTTGTGATTAAAGTAAGTCGATGGTGTTCAGAAATGTGATTGTTGACTTCAACATTTCTAGTCGCTCGTTTGCCTTCAGTCAGTCTGGTGTCGAGGTTTCTACCAGTCTCTCCAATGTAGGAGGCCTGGCAGTCGGAGCATTTGATCTTATAGACCGCTTCCTATCTGTTGTTAGGTTCGTCCCTGTCTTAAACGTTGGGTTGTGGGCTACACGGACATTGTAGGGTTGTACAATCCGCGCGATAGTCTCAGAAGTGCCTTTGATGTAGGGTATAGTCGCTATAGTAACAGTTGTTGGGTTTCTGTGGTTTCTGCAGTTCGGTGAGTGGTTCGTCTAACGAAGTCGGCGTTGTAGTTATTTTTCAGAAAACACGGTCAAGGTAGTTGTTCTCGTCAGATAAACCGTCCGTTGCGTCACAAACTAGATGCGCTCGTCTTGTCAAAGTCTTGATGGTCTTAGCTTTATGGGAAGTCGGGTTGTAGGATGATTTGTCCAGTAATCTGTCGGTATGTGCCGGTTTGTTGTTTGCAGAAAAATAAGTTTCACTGAGAAACAAGACAAAAAAGGGAGATATTTTCACCCGCCAAAGATAACGTAGCTGTCTATTTACCATCAACGGTATTTCAGGGGAGTAGCTACTGGTACGCACATACGCACGTGTGTACTTGAAAAAGTAGAAAATAGAATTTTCCTCACTAGTCTCAACAGTCTTGGCCGTGTGCCATGATTCCAGTGTCTTTCAGCTGGTACGATTGTATGACGTAGAATTGGTCAAAATTTCATGCATGTTTGGAACGTTTGGACTTCACGTCTGTTTTTACAATTTAACATTTTTTGAGCCCGGCCTCCTAAAGCCTCATGTAGCAACTTTTTACAACAAAATTAATACGGTTACCTACATATTACCAGTGGCGGATCCAAACCTTCAGCTAAGGAGGGGCCCGCGTTTAAAGGCTTAACTATGAACGTCGAATTAAATTCTGCGAAGATAATTACGGTACTTCAAAGGAAATGCGATATTTCCGAAAAAATAAGGTGTGGTCCCGGCCCCTCAGGGGCCCTCCCCTGGATCCGATACTGATTACGGTCACTTTTTTGTCTAGGTGAAACGCCCATATACTTAGCACTTATTAACCGAGCTTAGTCGGTCTGTATGGGAGAATCTTGACCGAGGTCGTGAGTACAGACCGAACGCAGTGAGGTCTGTACTCACGACCTCGGTCAAGATTCTCCCATACAGACCGACTAAGCTCGGTTAATAAGTGCTTTATTATATGGCCAAGTAGAAAACATTTCAGTTTAAAAATTCGCCTTCGGTGCGACCGCCTGAAAAGTCTGGAAGGTCTGAACGGCGATCACGGAAAAATTTGAACAAGAGAAGGTCGATATCAGGTTTATTTTCAATTTCTCTAGCCTCTTTTATCCACTGATAGAATATTCTTAAAGGTATTTTAGTCGCTTTTTAATCGTGTCAAGTCCTTTTAACTTCTGGCCTTGCAATTACTTCGCAAATTCGTCTCTAGCTGATGTGTGATTTCGTGCCTGTTAACTGAACGAAAATTTGCCAAAGTTTGCTCCTTCTTTTTACCTTTTTTCGCGTCAAGCTTTTAGTTTCTTTCATTTATAATTTTTAGCAAAAACAAGTCAAGGATTTGCACTGCTTTTAGTAAACGTCTCAACGTAAGTGCAACCGGTCTAGATGGCGGTCTAGATGGGAAAATCTAGACCGCGGTCAATATCGATTTTAGCCAATCAAATTCGCGAATTTGGTAGTTCCCAGTCTTTGTGAGACACGGCCATATAATAATATCTTATAATAAAACCCGGTTAATACGGCCAACTGCCACAGTCTGAAATCCCAACCTGTATAATCCCTTTATATGCTCACTCGAACAAAAAACGCTGACCAAACAAAAAAAAGCACTACTTAACAAACAGTATTGAACGAGTCGAGCCTTTTCTCGTTTCGTTTTTCGAATCCAGTTATGCTCGTCACTTCGTCTTTCCATTGGTTAAGGCGGTGTTATGCATCAGTCAATTGAAACCCCGGCCCCCCGACCCCCGGGACTTAGCGGGGAATTTAACACTTACCAAGTGTTAAATAACGGCTTATTTCCCCGCCCCCGGGGCCAAGACGTCTGTTAAAAGCCCCGCATAGCGGGGCCATCCGAACCAAATGGAGAAATACAGTCGACTAAATGAATGAATGAACGAATGAATGACAAACGTTATCATTAAAAAACATCAGTAAAAAATGATAAACATATCTAATATCTAATATATACTGTTTTACGTGTTTGCCGTGCTCCCGATAATTCCAACCTTCAAGGGAAAATGAAAACGGTTCGACTTATCGGGAGTTGAGACTGAGCAATCAAAAATAACGAGAAACTGGTGTTTTACTATTCATACAGTCTGTATTTTCAGTTAATGATTATAGTATAAAGAGGTCGAATGAAACAAAGCAGAGCAGCAGAATAAGTACTCTCTTTGAAAGAATCGTTATCGACCTCCACAAACAAACTGAACGTCTGCAGCACGTCAACAGCGTGGCACAGTCCCAGTGGTACAGTTCATATTTTGAGTGGCGCTTCGGAGCCGGGTTTGACTCGTGTTTATTTCAAGATAAAATCAATGTTTGGACTACGGTACACTGGTTGTTTTGACTTGGCACGTATTCACAGACATGGTTCGAGTTATCGAGGGTAAAATTATATAGAAAATGACCTGAAGGCAAACGAAAATTGGTTCGAGTTTGCGGGAGGTTCGAGTTGCCGAGGGTAAAATTACAGAAAATGTATGACGGAAATCCAGGGGAAATCGATTTTGGTTCGAGTTAGCGAGGGTTCGAGTTATCGGAAGTCGACTGTATCTGAACTGTAACTTAAATCGATATCGTTGGTCTATTTGAAATTCAGCCCCAGCCTCTTAAGCTGCAATTTCCATGTGCAGCGAGAGCTGGCCTTCAATGTGCCGATTTTACTTTTATTAGATGCAGAAGTCCACCTTTATTTTGATGTTAGAGTTCTGTTAAATCACCGCTCCATGGCCCCGGTCTACTGACAATTTGTTAAATCCACCGCCCACCGGGGCCAACGCGCCGTTAAAAGTGCGTTAAATCCCGGCTTTGGACGCGTTAAATCCCCGCCAAGTCCCGGGGGTCGGGGGGCCGGGGTTTCAATTGACTGATGCATTACACGGGAAAACTTGCAACAACGATTTTTCGCGCAATACATCGAACACCGTGTAACATGATACCGGGGACGATTTTTCGCTCAACTTTTGACTCCGCAACACGTTGCGAGTTTTTGAACCCAAGTCAAAAACTTGCAACCTGTTGCCGACATTGTTGCGTGAAAAATCGCTGTTACAAGTTGTCCCGTGTAACACAACCTTAATCCTGGATGTACCAGCATAGTTATCAGCTAGTTATGGACTTCTGATGTACTGATGGAAATTTCATATTTTTAACTATATCTATTTTTAAAGAACATTAGTTTAATTGTGATATGTATCTGTCAAAACGTCATGACATCTAACCCAACCCCGTTAATGCTGCCACATTTTCATAGCCCGGCGTTCCACCTTATTTTTCATCACCAAATTTCCATTAATTCCGTAGTTAATTATTAACCGTCCGTCGATTCTGGTATAACTTCTTCAAAAGTATTTAGAGTATATTAAATTTAGGCCGGACACCAGCAGCAGAATTATGTATAAAACACATTTTATTTCTTTTTATCCACAATTTGAGCAAATAATATCGCTGTACAACATAATAGAAAAGAAAGACTGAGTTTCCACTGTGACGTCAGCTTGAATTCTTCCCAGTGGAACCACACCTAATTAAACACCTGGAAACGATGACGAAAAAATTATTCTCCATCACCCTTATACGATCCCCTCCCCTCCCCCCCCCCCCCCCCACCTTCCTATAAGTCCTTACTAATCACAAATCCATTTTATAAATTAAATATTAGCACCAGATTCTGTAATTAGTTCTGTTAACGTGGTTAATATTGTAGTTAAAACGCTCTTTGTGATCTGTTAGTGCAAGTGGGAAAAAATGTGCAGGTCCATTTCCCTCATAACTATTCCATATAAATGTGTCCTTGCCAACGAATCAAATATGAACGCGATCATTTTAATTTAACCGCAAACAAAATTTGTTTGTTCTTTTGTATAATTCTCGTACAAATGTATGTTGCTACGATAAAGCCTGTTGTTTTCGAGTCATCTTTTAGTTTGGACAATACAATCACCAATTCAGAGTGGCCCTTACATGTCCGCAGTTTCGTTAAGAAATGTGAATCAACCAAACATAACGTAACAGAATCACAGTAACATAGTTGTTTAAGGCTAAAGAACAGCTTATTTAGAGATAACATCCTACTTCACGTGACTTTCATAGTGATCCACAAGCGAGGAACAACTACTAAGTTTCTCCTGACAAATCCAACAAATCTTTACGCCAGTATCCGATCTTTCATGCACTCGCAATTTCCATGCTGTAGTAAAACACTTGTCACAGGCTTTACATTTAAAAGGCTTCTCTAAAGTATGGCATCTTTCATGCACTCGCAATATCCGCGCTGTAGTAAAACACTTGTCACAGGCTTTACATTTAAAAGGCTTCTCTCCAGTATGGGATCTTCCATGCCTCCTCAAATTTCCTGCTTGACTAAAACACTTGTCACAGGTTTTGCATTGATATGGCTTTACTCCAGTATGGGATCTTTCATGAGTCCTCAAATTTTCTGCTCGACTAAAACACTTGTCACAGGTTTTACATTTAAAAGGCTTCTCTCCAGTATGGCATCTTTCATGTCTCCGCATATCTCCTGCTGTGTAAAAACACTTGTCACAGGTTTTGCACTGATATGGCTTTACTCCAGTATGGGATCTTTCATGAGTCCTCAAATATCCTGCGCTACTAAAACACTTGTCACAGGTTTTACATTGATATGGCTTTACTCCAGTATGGGATCTTTCATGAGTCCTCAAAGTTCCTGCTTGACTAAAACACTTGTCACAGGTTTTGCATTGATACGGTTTTACTCCAGTATGGGATCTTTCATGAGTCCTCAAATGTCCTGCGCTACTAAAACGCTTGTCACAGGTTTTACATTGATATGGCTTTACTCCAGTATGGGATCTTTCATGAGTCCTCAAAGTTCCTGCTTGACTAAAACACTTGTCACAGGTTTTACATTTAAAAGGCTTCTCTCCAGTATGGCATCTTTCATGTCTTCGCATATCTCCTGATGTGTTAAAACACTTGTCACAGGTTTTGCATTGATATGGCTTTACTCCAGTATGGGATCTTTCATGAGTCCTCAAAGTTCCTGCTTGACTAAAACACTTGTCACAGGTTTTACATTGATATGGCTTTACTCCAGTATGGGATCTTTCATGAGTCCTCAAAGTTCCTGCTTGACTAAAACACTTGTCACAGGTTTTGCATTGATATGGCTTTACTCCAGTATGGGATCTTTCATGAGTCCTCAAATGTCCTGCTTGACTAAAACACTTGTCACAGGTTTTGCATTGATACGGTTTTACTCCAGTATGGGATCTTTCATGAGTCCTCAAACTTCCTGCGCTACTAAAACACTTGTCACAGGTTTTGCATTGATACGGTCTTTCTCCGATATGGGATCTTTCATGAGTCCTCAAATGTCCCGCTTGACTAAAACACTTGTCACAGGTTTTACATTGATACGGTTTTACTCCAGTATGGGATCTTTCATGAGTCCTCAAAGTTCCTGCTTGACTAAAACACTTGTCACAGGTTTTGCATTGATACGGTTTTACTCCAGTATGGGATCTTTCATGAGTCCTCAAATTTCCTGCGCTACTAAAACGCTTCTCACAGGTTTTACATTGATATGGCTTTACTCCAGTATGGGATCTTTCATGAGTCCTCAAAGTTCCTGCTTGACTAAAACACTTGTCACAGGTTTTACATTGATATGGCTTTACTCCAGTATGGGATCTTTCATGAGTCCTCAAATTTCCTGCGCTACTAAAACACTTGTCACAGGTTTTGCATTGATATGGCTTTACTCCAGAATGGGATCTTTCATGAGTCCTCAAATGTCCTGCTTGACTAAAACACTTGTCACAGGTTTTGCATTGATACGGTTTTACTCCAGTATGGGATCTTTCATGAGTCCTCAGACTTCCTGCGCTACTAAAACACTTGTCACAGGTTTTGCATTCATACGGTCTTTCTCCGATATGGGATCTTTCATGAGTCCTCAAATGTCCTGCTTGACTAAAACACTTGTCACAGGTTTTACATTGATACGGTTTTACTCCAGTATGGGATCTTTCATGAGTCCTCAAAGTTCCTGCTTGACTAAAACACTTGTCACAGGTTTTACATTTAAAAGGCTTCTCTCCAGTATGGCATCTTTCATGTCTCCGCATATCTCCTGCTGTGTTAAAACACTTGTCACAGGTTTTACATTGATATGGTTTTACTCCAGTATGGGATCTTTCATGAGTCCTCAAATATCCTGCTCGACTAAAACACTTGTCACAGGTTAAACATTTAAAAGGCTTCTCTCCAGTATGGCATCTTTCATGTCTCCGCATATCTCCTGCTTTGTTAAAACACTTGTCACAGGTTTTGCATTGATATGGCTTTACTGCAGTATGGGATCTTTCATGAGTCCTCAAATGTCCTGCTTGACTAAAACACTTGTCACAGGTTTTGCATTGATACGGTCTTTCTCCGATATGGGATCTTTCATGAGTCCTCAAATTTCCTGCTTGACTAAAACACTTGTCACAGGTTTTACATTGATACGGTTTTACTCCAGTATGGGATCTTTCATGAGTCCTCAAATTTCCTGCTTGACTAAAACACTTGTCACAGGTTTTGCATTGATACGGTTTTACTCCAGTATGGGATCTTTCATGAGTCCTCAAATGTCCTGCTTGACTAAAACACTTGTCACAGGTTTTGCATTGATACGGTCTTTCTCCAGTGTGGGACCTATTATGTACCTGCATTTTCTGCTGTGAAGAAAACCACTTGTCACAACTTTTACATTGAAACGGTTTGGGTTCAAAGCATATACCTTATTACACGAAATTTTCGCGACACGTTAATTTCGTGATTTTGAGGTTCGCATATTTCGCGACACGTTAATTTCGCGATTTTGCGAAAAGTTTGCATTTTGATTCACTTTAATTTCGCGTTTTTTGAGTGAGACACACTTCATTTCTTTGTCAATGTTATTTAACATGTCCCTGAATTTGATCAAACAACTTAATCAACAATAAATGTCTTGATACGGATGAACAGGCGGTAGCACTTCTTTTCCATTGAAA